>JAFMOC010000469.1:0-47500 GCA_019802505.1 Corydoras sp. C115
TTATTATTATTATTATTGACTATTGTTAATATTAATATTATTATTATTTTAATGATATTAATAATTATTAACATTTTAATTATTATTATTATTATTATTATTATTATTATTGTTATTATTATTTTAATTATTATTATTTTAATTATTTATTATTATTACTGTCATGTTATTTTTTATTATTATTTATTATTATTATTATTATTATTACTATTATTATTTCATTGTAATTATTTATTATTACTGTATTATTATTTTTAATTTATTATTATTATTATTATTATTATTATTATTATTATTATTATTATTTAGATTATTTGTTTATTATTATTATTATTATTATTAATAGTGCGGCGTTCCGTACCTGGGTCTGAGACGGTCATCATCCAGAACAACGAAGGGAGCGTCGTCCTCCACCGCAGGAACGAAGGAAGAGTTTCCAGACCTACAGATTAAAAAAAACAACAACTTCAATTTCAATTTCAAATAATAGCGCCCCCTTTGGTTGCGACATGAATTTCAATGAAATAAAAGAATAATTGGTCAAGTGGTGCCCATGGACATGTTGGCTCCACCCAGCACGCCAGGGATGCCTCAAAATTGGTGCGCCTGTACCATTGACCCGCCTCCACCCAACACACCCAACACACCACAGAATGCTTGCCCATGTCTAGGGCACCCATCAACATTTCGTTTCCACTCCTGCATAGAACTTCCTTGGACCCAGGTGTGCACCTGAGGTCCCACTTTCCCCAGGATGGCACTTTCAAGGACCCTTAGCCTTGGGAACTTTTGGTTTGGGAATATGTTGCACCTGTACCACCCGCCTTGCCTCCACCCACCACACCTCGGAATGCTTGCCCTTGTCTAGGGCACCCATTTAAATTTCGTTTACACTCCTTCATAGAACTTCCTTGGACCCAGGTGTGCACCTGAGGTCCCACTTTCCCCAGGATGGCACTTTCAAGGACCCTTAGCCTTGGCAAATTTTGGTTTGGGTTTATGGCGCACCTGTACCAGCCGCCTCGCCTCCACCCACCACACCCCGGAATGCTTGCCCTTGTCTAGGGCACCCATTTACATTTCGTTTCCACTCCTTCATAGAACTTCCTTGGACCCAGGTGTGCACCTGAGGTTCCACTTTCCCCAGGATGGCACTTTCAAGGACCCTTAGCCTTGGGAACTTTTGGGTTGGGTTTATGGCGCACCTGTACCAACCGCCTCGCCTCCACCCACCACACCCAGGAATGCTTGCCCTTGTCTAAGGCCCCATCAAAGTTTGGCTTCGCTCCTGCATAGAACTTCCTTGGACCCAGGTGTGCACCTGAGGTTCTGCTTTCCCAGGGATTGGCACATTCAAGGACCCTTAGCCTTCGGAACTTTTGGTTTGGGAATATGGTGCACCTGTACCAACCGCCTTGCCTCCACCCACCACACCTCAGAATGATTGCCCTTGTCTAGGGCACCCATTTACATTTCGTTTCCACTCCTTCATAGAACTTCCTTGGACCCAGGTGTGCACCTGAGGTTCTGCTTTCCCAGGGATTGGCACATTCAAGGACCCTTAGCCTTGGGAACTTTTGGGTTGGGTTTATGGCGCACCTGTACCAACCGCCTCGCCTCCACACACCACACCCAGGAATGCTTGCCCTTGTCTAGGGCACCCATCAAAGTTTGGCTCCGCTCCTGCATAGAACTTCCTTGGACCCAGGTGTGCACCTGAGGTTCTGCTTTCCCAGGGATGGCACATTCAAGGACCCTTAGCCTTGGGAACTTTTGGTTTGGGTTTATGGTGCACCTGTACCAGCCGCCTCGCCTCCACCCACCACACACAGGAATGCTTGCCTTTGTCTAGGGCACCCATTAACATTTCGTTTCCACTCCTTCATAGAACTTCCTCGGACCCAGGTGTGCACCTGAGGTTCCTCTTTCCCCAGGATGGCACTTTCAAGGACCCTTAGCCTTGGGAACTTTTGGTTTGGGAATATGGTGCACCTGTACCAACCACCTTGCCTCCACCCACCACACCTCGGAATGCTTGCCCTTGCCTAGAGCACCCATTTACATTTCGTTTCCACTCCTTCATAGAATGGGTTGGGTTTATGCCACACCTGTACCAACCGCCAATCATCCACCCAATTCACTCAGTGACACCTCATCTCCTACCTAGACCTTCCTCGGACCCAGCTGTGCACCTGAGGTCCCACTTTCCTTGGGATGGTGCCTTCATAGACCCTTAGTCTTGGGAACCATTGGTTCCACCACCCAGCATGCCTGAGGACACATTGCCTCCAGCCAGTTCAGTGCGCCCAGGACAAGTTACCTCCGCCGGAGAGCACCATACCTCCCCCCCCTCTGCCGAGACCAAGAGACCACATGGTCCATTTTCCAAGTTCTTACTCACCGGAAGCCCAAATATCGGCAGAAGAACGTCGAGTGGTGCGAGTTCCACCGCGTAGAACATGCCGTGTAACTGCTGTTGTGTATCTGAACCACTAGATGGGGAATTCTGCTGGAATTATCTGCTGGTAAACGCACTGGAGAACCGAGAGGAGAACTTCAACCTCATCATCATCATCTTAGTTTAATTAATTTTGGTAATTAAACCCACCGCAGTCAGCTTCGTCGGAACCATCGGAACAGTTCCTCAGGCCGTCGCACACCCCGGACTCCGGTACGCAATTTCCCGACGTGCACTGGAACTGCCCCGCGGCGCAGACCTCTGCAGCACAACACCACCATTAGAACGTGTAATTAATTAATTTGATTGTTTTTAGTATTAAGGAGGTCGCACCGGGTCGGCCGAGGTTGTAGCCGGCGGTGAAGTTGGCGCGGAACCCCCTGCCGGTCCCCGAGCCGTCCGAGAACAGCATCACGGTCATCTGAGAGGACGAGGAGAAGAGGTCGGCGAACTTCTGATCGCCCGTCAGCACTCCTTTAACGTCCCCGTGCGTGTCGATGGGGCAATTAGAAAAACATAGGTTACCTCACCGTTACATCGCCATCTTCAGGAACAGCTATTACCTTCTGCTTTATCCTCTACTAGAGTGACGGGGGGGGGGGGGGGGGGGGGGGGGGGGGTTCTCCATGCCCATCCAGGGGAGAACATTTTGGGAGCTGGGCAGAAACACCCAGGACAGGGGGGCAATCTATCACTATCATCTAACACACACAAACACATTCTATATGGGGCAATTTTGGAGCATTCAATTCACCTTGAATCCATGTCTTTAGACTGTGGGAGGAAACCGGAGAACCCGGAGGAAACCCACGTGGACACGGGGAGAACCTGCAAACTCCACCCGGATCGGGATTCGAACCGGGAATCCCCAGCGCTGAGAGGAGAACATGCTAACCCACTAAACCACCATGCCGCCCTCTTTAGGCCACTCAAGGGGAGAACGTTTCAGGGTACCAATCAATCACTGGACACACGTATACTGACTATATATGGGGCAATTTAGGGCATTCGGATTCCCCTTGAATCCATGTTTTTGGACTGTGGGAGGAAACCGGAGAACACAGAGGAAACCCACGTGTACACTGGTAGAACATGCAAACTCCACCCGGATCGGGATTCGAACCGGGAATCTCCAGCGCTGAGAGGAGAACATGCTAAACCACTAAGCAACCGTGCCACCCCCTTTAGATCACTTCAGGGGAGAACGTTTCAGGGTGCCAATCAATCACACACCCACACATATACTGACTCTATATGGGGCAATTTAGAGCATTCAATTCACCTTGAATCCCTGTTTTTGGACTGTGGGAGGAAACCGGAGAACCCGGAGGAAACCCACGCGGGCACGGGGAGAACATGCCAACTCCACTCGGAATCTCCACTCAGATTCGAACCGAGAATCTCCAGTGCTGCGAGGAGAACATGCCAAACCACAGCACCACCCTGCCACCACTCTCATATGTTCCATTCATAATTCCTTTTGTTGTAATTATTTAATTGTATTTTTTTATAGTTTAAATTTTAGTGCTTTGGCATGTTCTCCTCTCAGCGCTGGGGATTCCCGGTTCGAATCCCCATCTGGATGGAGTTGGCATGTTCTCCCCGTGTCCGCGTGGGGTTCCTCTGGGTTCCTCCTGTTTCCTCCCACAGTCCAAAAACATGGATTAAGGTGAACTGAATCCTCCAAATTGCCCCATATAGAGTGTGTGTGTCCAGTGATAGATTGCCCCTGTCCTGGGAGTATCTGCCCAGTGCCCGGAACGTTCTCCCCTGGATGGGAATGGGGAACCCCCCCCCCCGACCCTAATAGAGGATAAAGCGGAAGATAATGAATGGATGAATATTTTATTGGTTTATTATCTACATTTTATACAAACTAAATCAAATCAAATCAAATTAAATGATTGATCGTCACCCAGTAAGGTGGAGCGCGGCCCGGTTCCGTCTCGAACCTCCACCACGTCGTACGACGCCTCCAGCGCAAAGTCCTGAAAGTGCAGCTGGATGTTTTGGCCGCTTTCGGCGTGAAGGATCCAAACACCTAACGAGCAGAATTAATTAATTCATTCATTATCTCCCGCTTTATCCTCTATTAGGTTCGCGGTGGGGTTCCCCATGCCCATCCAGGGGAGAACGTTTCGGGCGCTGGGCAGTTACACCCAGGACAGGGCGCCAATCCATCGCTGGGCACACACTCACTCACACAGACACACACACTCTATATGGGGCAATTTGGAGAGCACAATTGACTTGATTCATGTTTTTGGACTGTGGGAGGAAACCGGAGAACCCGGAGGAAACCCACGCAGACACAGGGAGAACATGGAAACTCCACCCAGATTGGGATTCGAACCGGCAATCTCTAGCGCTGAGAGGAGAACATGCCAAACCACTAAGCCACCGTGCCACCCTACTACTGATAGTAATCGTTATATTTGTTTTAGTACAACTAGCAGTATAGTAACTGTTGTTATAGTAGTATTAATGACAATAGTAGTTATTGTTGTATTGTATAACTAGCAGTAGTAGTTGTTACAGTAACTATAGTGTACAGTAACTAGAATAACTAGTAGTAGTAGTTGTTAGAGTAATATTAATAACAGTAGTAGTTATTGTTGTATTGTATAACTAGTAGTAGTAGTTGTTACAGTAACTATAGTATACAGTAACTAGAATTACTAGTAGTAGTAGTTGTTACAGTAACTATAGTATACAGTAACTAGTATAACTAGTAGTATTAGTTGTTATAGTAGTATTAATAACAGTAGAAGTAGTTGTTGTAGTATAACTACTAGTAGTATTAGTTACAGTAACTAGAATAACTAGTAGTAGTAGTAGTTGTTATGGTAGTATTAAAAACAGTAGTAGCAGTTGTAGTATAACTAGTAGTAGCAGTATTAGTCGTTACAGTAACTATACTTTACAGTAACTAGTATCACTAGTAGTAGTAGTTGTTATAGTAGTATTAATAACAGTAGAAGTAGTTCTTGTATAACTACTAGTAGTAGTAGTTACAGCAACTATAGTGTACAGTTACTAGAATAACTAGTAGTAGTTGTTGTTGTTATGGTAGTATTAAAAATAGTAGTAGCAGTTCTAGTATAACTAGTAGTAGTAGTATTAGTCGTTACAAAAAATATACTATACAGTAGCTAGTATAACTACTAGGAGTAGTATTGGTCGTTACAGTAACTACACTATACAGTAACTAGTATAATTAGTAATAGTAGTATTGGTCGTTACAGTAACTATACTATACAGTAGCTGGTATAACTACTAGTAGTAGTATTAGTCATTACTTTTACTATACTATACAGTAACTAGTATTAGTAGTATTAGTCCTTACAGTAACTATACTATACAGTAACTAGTATATCTAGTAGCAGTAATAGTTGTTATGGTATTATTAATAACAATAGTAGTTGTTGTAGTATAACTAGTAGTTGTAGTATTAGTAGTACTATTAATAACAGTAATACTAGCGGTAATGGTAGTTTGTAGCTGTTGGAGTCTAGCAGCAGTAGCAGTTTAGTTGTCATAGCGTTAATGAAGGAATTGGTTATGGTAGTTTAGGAAGTAACAATAGTTTTAGTTATAGTGGCTGAACTAACTATAGCAGTAATTATTATTATTATTAGTTGTTGTTGTTACAGTATTATTAATAACAGTAATATTTCCAGTAATGGTATTAGTATTAGTATTAGTTATAGTAAAGGTGAGCAGGGGGGGGGTGTATGTGTAACCATTGTAACTACAGTAATGTAGACGCTCGTAGTCCGTTACCCGGTTACTCAGGTGGAATACTCACAGGCGGCGTCGTTTGCGTAACCGTGGGGGTAGTTGGGCGAGCTGAAGGTGCCGTTGGGTTCGTACAGATCGAACGGACCTCCACAATCGGCTGCGGGCGGAGAACAAGCGGCGGAACGTTAGCGACTAAGAACACGGAACCAGACCGAGTAGAACCCGTGTGGTGGTACTGGAGTTACGCGGTAACGGTGGTGGCGTCGTCGGGAGGGGAACCGGAGTCGGGTCGGGGGGGGAAGGCCCACATGGTCCGGCGGTCACGCTGAGGTCATCCAGAGCGACGTCGTTCATCCCACCGGAACGCTGACGAGCTACGAATACGATCTGCAATGAAGAACGAGCAGGCCAATCAGAACGGGGGGGGGGGGGGGAGTATGTCAACAACCAAGGGCTTGATCAGAACAACAATAGAACTGATCTGTTGGAAACTAACAAACACAGGCCTTCCCTAAACTGTTACACAAACCTGAAATTAAACACAGCTTTAAAATGAGGGATTAGGGTAAAGGTTTAGGGGTTAGGGGATTAGGGGATTAGGGTAAAGGTTTAGGGGTTAGGGTTATGTTTAAAATGTAGCATTAAGGGAACTGGGGTAAGTGTTGGAGGTAAAGTTTAAAAGTAAGGAGGGGATTAGGGTCAGAGGGATTAGGATTGGGGTTGGGGGATTGGAGTTAGAGGGTTTAGGATTAGAGGGATTAGGGTTAGAGGGGTTAGAGTTAGAGGGATTAGGATTAGAGGGATTAGGGTTAGAGGGGTTAGAGTTAGAGGGATTAGGATTAGAGGGATTAGGGTTAGAGAGGTTAGGGTTAGAGGGGAGAGTTAGAGGGATTAGGGTTAGAGGGGTTAAAGTTAGAGGGATTAGGGTTAGAGGGATTAGGGTTAGAGGGGTTAGAGTTAGAGGGTTTAGGGTTAGAGGGATTAGGGTTAGAGGGATTAGGGTTAGAGGGATTAGGGTTAGAGGGGTTAAAGTTAGAGGGATTAGGGTTAGAGGGATTAGGGTTAGAGGGGTTAGAGTTAGAGGGTTTAGGGTTAGAGGGATTAGGGTTAGAGGGATTAGGGTTAGAGGGATTAGGGTTAGAGAGGTTAGGGTTAGAGGAGTTAGGGTTAGAGGGATTAGGATTAGAGGGATTAGGGTTAGAGGGGTTAGAGTTAGAGGGATTAGGATTAGAGGGATTAGGGTTAGAGGGGTTAGAGTTAGAGGGTTTAGGATTAGAGGGATTAGGGTTAGAGGGGTTAAAGTTAGAGGGATTAGGGTTAGAGGGGTTAGAGTTAGAGGGTTTAGGATTAGAGGGATTAGGGTTAGAGGGTTTAGGATTAGAGGGTTTAGGGTTAGAGGGATTAGGGTTAGAGGGGTTAGAGTTAGAGGGTTTAGGATTAGAGGGATTAGGGTTAAAGGGGTTAGAGTTAGAGGGTTTAGGATTAGAGGGATTAGGGTTAGAGGGTTTAGGATTAGAGGGATTAGGGTTAGAGGGATTAGGGTTAGAGGGGTTAAAGTTAGAGGGATTAGGATTAGAGGGATTAGGGTTAGAGGGGTTAGAGTTAGAGGGTTTAGGATTAGAGGGATTAGGATTAGGGTTAGAGGGATTAGGGTTAGAGGGATTAGGATTAGAGGGATTAGGTTTAGGCTGTTGAAGGGTAGAGTAATTAGGATTAGAGAGATTAGGGTTGTGGTGATTAGGGTTAGAGAGATTATAGGGATTAAGGTTAGGGGGATTTGGGTTAAGGTTATTATGGTTGGGGGATTGGGTTTAGACTGTTAGGGGGGTTAGAGGGATTAGGGTTAGAGGGATTATGGTTGGGGGATTAGGTTTAGGTTTGGGGGGTTAGAGGGATTAGGATTAGAGGGATTATAGTTAGAGGGATTATAGTTGTGGGGATTAGGTTTAGGCTGTTAGGGGGGTTAGAGTGATTAGGATTAGAGGGATTATCATTATAGGGATTAGGATTAGAGGGATCAGGATTAGAGGGATTATAGTTGGGGATTAGGTTTAGGCTGTTAGGGGGGATTAGAGGGATTAGGGTTAGAGCGATTAGGATTAGAGGGATTAGGGTTAGAGGGATTAGGATTAGAGGGATTAGGGTTAGAGGGATTAGGATTAGAGGGATTAGGATTAGAGGGATTAGGATTAGTCATACTGTTTGCTGTGTTCGCATGCTGATTTGGATCTGGGCGGGGTTCCAGTTGTCTCCGTAGTTTCCTTCTTTGTAGAACAGCGAGGTGACGGAGGCGGTTCCCTGCGCCCACACCGCCAGACTCCCGACCTCCACGCCGAACATGTGATACCTTCAAGAGAGTTCCTCGTTTTTAATCCCGCATGCCGGTTTAGAACCACGCGCCTCCTGCTAGCGTGACTCACCAGAAGCGTAAGCACATGGGGGCGCTAGCGGGAGACAATGGGAGGCTCTGTAAGCGGAACGTCTTCTCCCAGCTCCCCAGAGTCCTCGGTGTTACGATGTAATAACCTGACCGGTTCCCGAAGGTGTGGTCGACGCTGGGGCCAGTGAGGGGGGGCAAGCGCGAGCCTCTCATCCGCGTCCAGTCGCCGTCGTCATCGGCGACGTTCCGCCAGAAACAGAAACCGTCCTGAAACGTGCAGTCAACCTTCTGCTCATCTGCGGACATCAGAATCGCCTCGTTAATTATTCGTTTTATTAATTTATTCATTTTATTAATTCATTATTTTAATTAAGAACTATTTTGGCCACATGGGGCGCTGTGTTCATATTTCAGTCACATGGGGCGCTGTGTTCATATTTTATCCACACGGGGCAATGTCTTCATGTTTCGGCCACATGGGGCGCTGTGTACATTTCAAACCACATGGGGCGCTGTGTTCATATTTCGGCCACATGGGGCGCTGTGTTCATATTTCGGCAACATGGGGCACTGTGTTCATGTTTCAGCCACATGGGGCGCTGTGTTCATGTTTCAGCCACATGGGGCACTGTGTTCATGTTTCAGCCACATGGGGCGCTGTGTTCATATTTTGGCCACATGGGGCGCTGTGTTCATATTTCTACCACATGGGGCGCTGTGTACATTTCAAACCACATGGGGCGCTGTGTTCATATTTCGGCCACATGGGGCGCTGTGTTCATATTTCGACCACATGGGGCGCTGTGTTCATGTTTCGGCAACATGGGGCGCTGTGTTTAAATTTCGGCCACATGGGGCGCTGTGTACATTTCGAACCACATGGGGCGCTGTGTTCATATTTCGGCCACATGGGCGCTGTGTTCATATTTCGAACCACATGGGGCGCTGTGTTCATATTTTACCCACATGGGGCGCTGTGTTCATATATCGGCCACATGGGGCGCTGTGTTCATATTTTGGCCACATGGGGAACTGTGTTCATATTTCGGCCACATGGGGCGCTGTGTTCATATTTCGGCCACATGGGGCGCTGTGTTCATATTTCGGCCACATGGGGCGCTGTGTTCATATTTTATCCACACGGGGCAATGTCTTCATGTTTCGGCCACATGGGGCACTGTGTTCATATTTTGGCCACATGGGGCGCTGTGTTCATATTTCGGTCACATAGGGCGCTGTGTTCATATTTCACCCACATGGGGCGTTCATGTTTTGGCCACATGGGGTGCTGTGTTCATATTTTGGCCACATGGGGCGCTGTGTTCATATTTCTACCACATGGGGCGCTGTGTACATTTCAAACCACATGGGGCGCTGTGTTCATATTTCGGCCACATGGGGCGCTGTGTTCATATTTCGACCACATGGGGCGCTGTGTTCATGTTTCGGCAACATGGGGCGCTGTGTTTAAATTTCGGCCACATGGGGCGCTGTGTACATTTCGAACCACATGGGGCGCTGTGTTCATATTTCGGCCACATGGAGCGCTGTGTTCATATTTCGAACCACATGGGGCGCTGTGTTCATATTTTACCCACATGGGGCGCTGTGTTCATATATCGGCCACATGGGGCGCTGTGTTCATATTTTGGCCACATGGGGCGCTGTGTTCATATTTCGGCCACATGGGCGCTGTGTTCATATTTCAGCCACATGGGGCGCTGTGTTCATATTTCGGCCACATGGGGCGCTGTGTTCATGTTTTACCCACATGGTGCACTGTGTTTATATTTCGGTCACATAGGGCACTGTGTTCATATTTTGGCCACATGGGGCGCTGTGTTCATATTTCGGTCACATAGGGCACTGTGTTCATATTTTGGCCACATGGGGCGCTGTGTTCATATTTCGGCCACATGGGGCGCTGTGTTCATATTTTGGCCACATGGGGCGCTGTGTTTATATTTCGGCCACATGGGGCGCTGTGTACATTTCGAACCACATGGGGCGCTGTGTTCATATTTTGGCCACATGGGGCGCTGTGTTCATATTTCGACCACATGGGGCGCTTTGTTCATGTTTTGGCCACATGGGGCGCTGTGTTCATATTTCGGACACATTGGGCGCTGTGTTTATATTTCGGCCACATGGGGCGCTGTGTACATTTCGAACCACATGGGGCGCTGTGTTCATATTTTGGCCACATGGGGCGCTGTGTTCATATTTTGGCCACATGGGGCACTGTGTTCATATTTCGCTCACATGGGGCGCTGTGTTTATATTTTGGCCACATGGGGCGCTGTGTTCATATTTTGGCCACATGGGGCGCTGTGTTCATATTTCGGCCACATGGGGCGCTGTTTTCATGTTTCAGCCACATGGGGCGCTGTGTTCATATTTCGGCCACATGGGGCGCTATGTTCATGTTTCGGCCACATGGGGCACTGTGTTCATATTTCACCCACATGGGGCGTTCATGTTTTGGCCACATGGGGTGCTGTGTTCATATTTCGGCCACATGGGGCACTGTGTACATTTCAAACCACATGGGGCGCTGTGTTCATATTTTGGCCACATGGGGCACTGTGTTCATATTTTGGCCACATGGGGCGCTGTGTTCATATTTTAGCCACATGGGGCGCTGTGTTCATATTTCGGCCACATGGGGCACTGTGTTCATATTTTGGACACATGGGGCGCTGTGTTCATATTTTGGCCACATGGGGCACTGTGTTCATATTTCGGCCACATGGTGCACTGTGTTCATATTTCGGCCACATGTGGCGCTGTGTTCATGTTTTACCCACATGGGGCGCTGTGTTCATATTTCGGTCACATAGGGCACTGTGTTCATATTTTGGCCACATGGGGCACTGTGTTCATATTTTGGCCACATGGGGCACTGTGTTCGTATTTCGGCCACATGGGGCGCTGTGTTCATATTTCGGCCACATGGGGCGCTGTGTTCATATTTTAGCCACATGGGGCGCTGTGTTCATATTTCGGCCACAGGGGGCGCTGTGTTCATATTTCACCCACATGGGGCGTTCATGTTTTGGCCACATGGGGCGCTGTGTTCATATTTCACCCACATGGGGCGTTCATGTTTTGGCCACATGGGGCGCTGTGTTCATATTTCACCCACATGGGGCGTTCATGTTTTGGCCACATGGGGCGCTGTGTTCATATTTCGATCACATAGGGCACTGTGTTCATTATTTGGCCACATGGGGCACTGTGTTCATATTTTGGCCACATGGGGCACTGTGTTCGTATTTCGGCCACATGGGGCGCTGTGTTCATATTTCGGCCACATGGGGCGCTGTGTTCATATTTTAGCCACATGGGGCGCTGTGTTCATATTTCGGCCACATGGGGCACTGTGTTCATATTTTGGACACATGGGGCGCTGTGTTCATATTTTGGCCACATGGGGCGCTGTGTTCATATTTAGCCACATGGTGCACTGTGTTCATATTTCGGCCACATGGGGCGCTGTGTTCATATTTCGGTCACATAGGGCACTGTGTTCATATTTTGGCCACATGGGGCACTGTGTTCATATTTTGGCCACATGGGGCACTGTGTTCGTATTTCGGCCACATGGGGCGCTGTGTTCATATTTCGGCCACATGGGGCGCTGTGTTCATATTTTAGCCACATGGGGCGCTGTGTTCATATTTCGGCCACAGGGGGCGCTGTGTTCATATTTCACCCACATGGGGCGTTCATGTTTTGGCCACATGGGGCGCTGTGTTCATATTTCACCCACATGGGGCGTTCATGTTTTGGCCACATGGGGCGCTGTGTTCATAGTTCGACCACATGGGGCGCTGTGTTCATATTTCACCCACATGGGGCGTTCATGTTTTGGCCACATGGGGCACTGTGTTCGTATTTCGGCCACATGGGGCGCTGTGTTCATATTTCGGTCACATAGGGCACTGTGTTCATATTTTGGCCACATGGGGCACTGTGTTCGTATTTCGGCCACATGGGGCGCTGTGTTCATATTTCGGTCACATAGGGCACTGTGTTCATATTTTGGCCACATGGGGCACTGTGTTCATAGTTCGACCACATGGGGCGCTGTGTTCATATCGAGATGGTGGGATTATAAAAGTAGAAACATACTGGTGAGGTGGGTGAGGTTCTCCATCCTGTAGGTGGCATTAAACCCCTGCTGGTTGTTTATAAAATCAGTCTGGAACTCCACTGTGGCATCATGGGTAAAAATCCAGATGATTCCAGGGGACGTACCAGAGAGCGAGTCTGAGGAGACACGGGACGCCAAACATGAGACGCCAAAACATCAAAGGAACAACAAAATAAAATAATCATTATTTTAATCAATAACCCACATGCTAGGGTTTTCTCGGGTCCGGTTCCCTCGTACAGCCTTAGAACGTCGGTTTCCTCCTCGGTACTAAAACTCTCAAACACGATCTGTATCGCCAAACCTTCGTTACCCCTGTTAACGAAGAAATATTAATAATAACAAATAGAAAAGAGCAGTTGTGTGGTTGCTATGGTGTTGCTATGGTGTTGCTATGGTGTTGCTATGGAGTTGCTATGGTGTTGCTATGGTGTTGCTATGGTGTTGCTATGGAGTTGCTATGGTGTTACTATGGTGTTGCTATGGAGTTGCTATGGTGTTGCTATGGTGTTGCTATGGAGTTGCTATGGTGTTGCTATGGAGTTGCTATGGTGTTGCTATGGAGTTGCTATGGAGTTGCTATGGTGTTACTATGGTGTTGCTATGGAGTTGCTATGGTGTTGCTATGGTGTTGCTATGGTGTTGCTATGGAGTTGCTATGGTGTTGCTATGGAGTTGCTATGGTGTTGCTATGGTGTTGCTATGGAGTTGCTGCGGTGTTGCTATGGAGTTGCTATGGTGTTGCTATGGTGTTGCTATGGTGTTGCTATGGAGTTGCTTTGGTGTTGCTATGGAGTTGATATGGTGTTACTATGGTGTTGCTATGGAGTTGCTATGGTGTTGCTATGGAGTTGCTATGGTGTTGCTATGGAGTTGCTATGGAGTTGCTATGGTGTTACTATGGTGTTGCTATGGAGTTGCTATGGTGTTGCTATGGTGTTGCTATGGAGTTGCTATGGTGTTGCTATGGTGTTGCTATGGAGTTGCTATGATTTTGCTATGGAGTTGCTATGGTGTTGCTATGGAGTTGCTATGGTGTTGCTATAGAGTTGCTATGGTGTTGCTATGGAGTTGCTATGGTGTTACTATGGTGTTGCTATGGTGATGTAATATTTTTGCCATATATGTGAAGCCCTAATATTATATTATAGGGATAGTGTTCTAATATTTCTGGCACATGGGGCGCAGTGTTTTATTTTGGTCACATGGGGCGCTGTGTTCATGTTTTATCCACATGGGGCGCTGTTTTTATTTTGGCCACATGGGGCGCTGTGTTCTGTCTCGTTGGCGGTACCGTAGGACCCAGCGGCAGACTGAATCACTGTCGTAATCGAGGGGGAAGTTCTCACTGTGGAAGAATCCACTCGGTCCAAACAGGAGGAACTGTCCATCACACTGCGTCGCTATGGAAACAGAACCATCATTAACTCCCATGACAGACAGAGAGACAGACAGACAGACAGACAGAGACAAATAGAGAGAAACAGAGAGACAGACAGATAGAGAGAGACAGAGAGACAGACAGATAGAGAGACAGAGAGAGACAGTGAGACAGAGAGACAAACAGAGAGAAACAGAGAAACAGACAGATAGAGCGAGACAGATAGACAGAGACAGAGAGAGAGATAGTGAGACAGAGAGACAAACAGAGAGAGAAAGAGAGAGACAGACAGACAGACAGACAGAGAGAGACAGAGTGAAAAAGACAGACAGACAGAGACAGACAGACAGAGAGAGATAGAGAGAGACAGACAGTCAGAGAGACAGACAGACAGTCAGAAAGACAGACAGGTAGAGAGACAGGCAGAGAGACAGACAGACAGGTAGAGAGAGACAGAAAGACAGTGAGACAGACAGAGAGAGACAGAAAGAGAGACAGACAGAGTGAAAAAGACAGACAGAGACAGACAGACAGAGAGAAAGACAGACAGAGAGAGATACAGAGAGAAAGACAGTCAGAGAGACAGACAGAGTCAGAGAGACAGACGGTGAGAGCGAGAGACAGACAGGTAGAGAGACAGGCAGAGAGACAGACAGACAGACAGACGGGTAGAGAGAGACAGAAAGACAGTGAGACAGAGAGAGATAGAGAAAAAGAGAGAGACAGAAAGAGAGACAGAGAGACAGACAGAGTGAAAAAGACAGACAGACAGACAGAGAGAAAGACAGTCAGAGAGACAGACAGAGTCAGAGAGACAGACAGAGTCAGAGAGACAGACGGTGAGAGCGAGAGACAGACAGGTAGAGAGACAGGCAGAGAGACAGACAGACAGACAGACAGACGGGTAGAGAGAGACAGAAAGA
Source organism: Corydoras sp. C115 (assembly GCA_019802505.1). Classification (NCBI taxonomy): domain Eukaryota; kingdom Metazoa; phylum Chordata; class Actinopteri; order Siluriformes; family Callichthyidae; genus Corydoras; species Corydoras sp. C115. Next base: position 15,040 of record JAFMOC010000469.1, read on the forward strand.
CAGTGAGACAGAGAGAGATAGAGAAAAAGAGAGAGACAGAAAGAGAGACAGAGAGACAGACAGAGTGAAAAAGACAGACAGACAGACAGAGAGAAAGACAGACAGAGAGAGATAGAGAGAGAAAGACAGTGAGAGAGACAGGCAGACAGTCAGACAGACAGACAGAAAGAGATAGAGAGAGAAAGACAGTGAGAGCGAGAGACAGACAGGTAGAGAGACGGGCAGAGAGACAGACAGACAGGTAGAGAGAGACAGACAGAGAGAGATAGAGAAAAAGAGAGACAGACAGAAAGACAGTGAGACAGAGAGAGAGAGACAGAGAGACAGACAGGCGGATGTGTACCACAGACAGCGTGTGACTCGTCAGAACCATCAGGACAGTCCGGTTCTCCGTCGCAGAACAGATTCAGTGGAAGACAAGTTCTGTCATTAACACAGGAACGTTCTCCAGCAGCACATTCTACCACACACACACACACACACACACACAATTACATCAGATTTACGTTCTAGAACTTGGAACCCGTTAAAGAATGGGGAGAACATGCCAATTTACAGACGGAAAAAAAAAAAGACGGAGGAAGGAGCTCAGATACTCACCTGGTTCAGATGTTGTGGGTGTGGCCTCAGGTGAAGGTGTGGTCACACGTCCAGGTGTGGGTTTGGGAGTGGGTGTGGTCTCAGGTGAAGGTGTGGTCACACGTCCAGGTGTGATTTTGGGAGTGGGTGTGGTCTCAGGTGAAGGTGTGGTCACACGTCCAGGTGTGGGTTTGGGAGTGGGTGTGGCCTCAGGTGAAGGTGTGGTCACACGTCCAGGTGTGGTTTTGGGAGTGGGTGTGGTCTCAGGTGAAGGTGTGGTCAAACGTCCAGGTGTGGTTTTGGGAGTGGGTGTGGTCTCAGGTGAAGGTGTGGTCACACGTCCAGGTGTGGTTTTTGGGAGTGGGTGTGGTCTCAGGTGAAGGTGTGGTCAAACGTCCAGGTGTGGTTTTGGGAGTGGGTGTGGTCTCAGGTGAAGGTGTGGTCACACGTCCAGGTGTGGTTTTGGGAGTGGGTGTGGTCTCAGGTGAAGGTGTGGTCACACGTCCAGGTGTGGTTTTGGGAGTGGGTGTGGTCTCAGGTGAAGGTGTGGTCACACGTCCAGGTGTGGTTTTGGGAGTGGGTGTGGTCTCAGGTGAAGGTGTGGTCACACGTCCAGGTGTGGTTTTGGGAGTGGGTGTGGTCTCAGGTGAAGGTGTGGTCACACGTCCAGGTGTGGTTTTGGGAGTGGGTGTGGTCTCAGGTGAAGGTGTGGTCACACGTCCAGGTGTGGTTTTGGGAGTGGGTGTGGTCTCAGGTGAAGGTGTGGTCACACGTCCAGGTGTGGGTTTGGGAGTGGGTGTGGTCTCAGGTGAAGGTGTGGTCACACGTCCAGGTGTGATTTTGGGAGTGGGTGTGGTCTCAGGTGAAGGTGTGGTCACACGTCCAGGTGTGGGTTTGGGAGTGGGTGTGGTCTCAGGTGAAGGTGTGGTCAAACGTCCAGGTGTGGTTTTGGGAGTGGGTGTGGCCTCAGGTGAAGGTGTGGTCACACGTCCAGGTGTGGGTTTGGGAGTGGGTGTGGTCTCAGGAGTGGGTGTGGTCTCAGGTGAAGGAACCTCTGAAAGAGCAGGAGAACCAGGTGGAGAACCTTGTTGAAGGTAACCGTGGCGATGAGGCTGGAGATGACTCACCTGTGATCAGGACGCTGTTCTCGTCCACGACGAGTCCTCCGGTGGGACGGTTCTGCAGACCGCTGACTAGCTCCTGCACCACCACCCTCACCTCCACCTGCGCCTGGAAGTGCAGGGTATAGTGCACCACCACGCTGCCTGCACTGAAACACCAAGCCCCGCCCAACGCGTCAAAGGCTTGCTTCTGATTGGTCTGAAAGTCTGAAAGGGGACGATCCGGGTATCAGGCCTATCCCGGGAGTTTTGTACCCTGGCGCGCGTCTCGTACCTGAACGCTGTCACGCCGCAGGTTCTGAAGCGTTCCCTCAGCGCGCCGCGTCCGTACGCCTCGGCCACCTGAACACAAACACGGGGGTCAACCAAGAACAGCGGAGAACCTTCAGTGGAGAACCTTCGGCGGAGAACCTTCAGCGGAGAACCGCTGGGCCGTACCAGCGCCTGCACGTCGAACGCCAGAGCTCTGAACTGCACGCTGCGGTGGTCGCTCAGCTCCGCCGTGAAAGTTGCCCCCTCTGTGATGGTGAGGGTTCCTCTGAACCAGGAGGCGGCACCGTCGTCATCATCTGGAACCATGACATCATCATCATCAACGTTGGGTGGAACCACTGCGGTACCTTCATGCACATCGCCATCGAGGCCAGTCCCTGCACCCCTCAGATAGTTCCTACAGTTCCCCCTTTATCCCTGCACTCCTCAGATAGTCCCTACCGTTCCACCTTTTCCTCCCTGCACCCCTCAGATAGTTCCTACAGTTCCCCCTTTGCATCCCTGCACCTTTCAGATAGTTCCTACAGTTCCTTCTTGTTGTACCTGTAGACGTCAGACAGTTCCTATAGTTCCTTCTTTTCATCCCTGAACCCTTCAGATAGTCCCTACCGTTCCACCTTTTCCTCCCTGCACCCCTCAGATAGTTCCTACAGTTCCCCCTTTGCATCCCTGCACCTTTCAGATAGTTCCTACAGTTCCTTCTTGTTGTACCTGTAGACGTCAGACAGTTCCTATAGTTCCTTCTTTTCATCCCTGAACCCTTCAGATAGTCCCTACCGTTCCACCTTTTCATCCCTGCACCCCTCAGATAGTTCCTACAGTTCCCCCTTTTTATCCCTGTGCCCTTCAGATAGTTCCTACAGTTCCTTCTTGTTGTACCTGTAGACGTCAGACAGTTCCTATAGTTCCTTCTTTTCATCCCTGAACCCTTCAGATAGTCCCTACCGTTCCACCTTTTCATCCCTGCACCCCTCAGATAGTTCCTACAGTTCCCCCTTTTTACCCCTGTGCCCTTCAGATAGTTCCTACAGTTCCTTCTTTCCATATCTGCACCCCTCAGATAGTTCCTACAGTTCCCCCTTTTTACCCCTGTACCCTTCAGATAGTTCATACAGTTCCTTCTTTCCATATCTGCACCCCTCAGATAGTTCCTACAGTTCCCCCTTTTTACCCATGTACCCTTCAGATAGTCCCTACTGTTCCCTATTTATCCCTGCACCCCTCAGATAGTTCCTACAGTTCCCCCTTTGCATCCCTGCCCCCTTTCAGATAGTTCCTACAGTTCCTCCTTTTTGTACCTGTAGACGTCAGACAGTTCCTATAGTTCCTTCTTTTCATCCCTGCACCCCTCAGATAGTTCCTACAGTTCCCCCTTTTTATCCCTGTACCCTTCAGATAGTCCCTACAGTTTCCCCTTTTTACCCCTGCACCCCTCAGATAGTTCCTACAGTTCCCCCTTTTTACCCATGTACCCTTCAGATAGTTCCTACAGTTCCTTCTTTCCATATTTGCACCCTTCAGATAGCTCCTACATTTCCCCCTTTTTACCCCTGTACCCTTCAGATTGTTCCTACAGTTCCTTCTTTCCATATCTGCACTCTTCAGATAGTTCCTACAGTTCCCCCTTTTTACCCCTGTACCCTTCAGTTAATTCCTACAGTTCCCCCTTTATCCCTGCACCCTTCAGATAGTTCATACAGTTCCTTCTTTCCATATTTGCACCCTTCAGATAGTTCATACAGTTCCCCCTTTTTACCCCTGTACCCTTCAGATAGTTCCTACAGTTCCTTCTTTCCATATCTGCACTCTTCAGATAGTTCCTACAGTTCCCCCTTTTTACCCCTGTACCCTTCAGTTATTTCCTACAGTTCCCCCTTTATCCCTGCACCCTTCAGATAGTTCATACAGTTCCTTCTTTCCATATTTGCACCCTTCAGATAGTTCCTACAGTTCCCCCTTTTTACCCCTGTACCCTTCAGATAGTTCCTACAGTTCCTTCTTTCCATATCTGCACCCTTCAGATAGTTCCTACAGTTCCCCCTTTTTACCCCTGTACCCTTCAGATAGTTCCTACAGTTCCCCCTTTATCCCTGCACCCTTCAGATAGTTCCTACAGTTCCTTCTTTCCATATTTGCACCCTTCAGATAGTTCCTACAGTTCCCCCTTTTTACCCCTGTACCCTTCAGTTAATTCCTACAGTTCCCCCTTTATCCCTGCACCCTTCAGATAGTTCATACAGTTCCTTCTTTCCATATTTGCGCCCTTCAGATAGTTCCTACAGTTCCCCCTTTTTACCCCTGTACCCTTCAGATAGTTCCTACAGTTCCTTCTTTCCATATCTGCACCCTTCAGATAGTTCCTACAGTTCCTCCTTTTTACCCCTGTACCCTTCAGATAGTTCCTACAGTTCCCCCTTTATCCCTGCACCCTTCAGATAGTTCCTACAGTTCCTTCTTTCCATATTTGCACCCTTCAGATAGTTCCTACAGTTCCCCCTTTTTACCCCTGTACCCTTCAGATAGTTCCTACAGTTCCTTTTTTCCATATCTGCACCTTTCATATAGTTCCTACAGTTCCTCCTTTTTACCCCTGTACCCTTCAGATAGTTCCTACAGTTCCCCCTTTATCCCTGCACCCTTCAGATAGTTCCTACAGTTCCTTCTTTCCATATTTGCACCCTTCAGATAGTTCCTACAGTTCCCCCTTTTTACCCCTGTACCGTTCAGATAGTTCCTAAAGTTCCTTCTTTCCATATCTGCACCCTTCAGATAGTTCCTACAGTTCCTCCTTTTTACCCCTGTACCCTTCAGTTAGTTCTTACAGTTCCTTCTGGTTGTACCTGTACACACCAAACAGTTAGATAGTTCCTAAAGATCCTTTTTGTTGTTCCTGTAGACATTACACAGTTCCTACAGTTCCCTCTTGTTGTACCTGTACACTTCAGATCGTTCCTACAGTTCCTTCTTTTCATACCTGCACCCTTCAGATAGTTCCTACAGTTCCTGTACACATCAGACAGTTCCTACAGTTCCATCTTTTCATCCCTGCACCCTTCAGGCAGTTCCTTCTTTCTGTTCCTGCACCCTTTATATAGTTCCTACAGTTCCTTCTTTCCATATCTGCACCCTTCAGACAGTTCCTACAGTTCCTTCTTTTTGTACCTGTACACGTTAGACAGTTCCTACAGTTCCCCCTTTTCATCCCTGTACCCTTCAGATAGTTCCTACAGTTCCTTTTTGTTGTACCTGTAGATTTCACACAGTTTCTACAGTTCCCTCTTTTTGTACCTGTACACTTTAGACAGTTCCTACAGTTCTACCTTTTCATCCCTGCACCCTTCAGATAGTTCCTACAGTTCCTTCTTTTTGTAACTGTACACTTCAGATAGTTCCTACAGTTCCTTCTGGTTGTACCTGTACACACCAAACAGTTCTACATTTTCATCCCTGCACCCTTCAGACAGTTCCTACAGTTCCCCCTTTTCATCCCTGCACCCTTCAGACAGTTCCTACAGTTCCCCCTTTTCATCCCTGCACCCTTCAGATAGTTCCTACAGTTCCTTCTTGTTGTACCTGTAGACATCAGACAGTTCCTATAGTTCCTTCTTTTCATCCCTGTACCCTTCAGGTAGTTCCTACAGTTCCTTCTTTTGTACCTGTACACGTTACAGTTCCTACAGTTCCACCTTTTTCATGCCAGCACCCCTCAGATAGTTCCTACAGTTCCTTCTTGTTGTACCTGCACATATCAGACAGTTCCTACAGTTCCACCTTTCTTGTCCTTTCTTGTTCTTTCTTGTTGTACACATTAAACAGTTCCAATTTTTCATCCCTGCACCCCTCAGATAGTTCCTACAGTTCCTTCTTGTTGTACCTGCACATATCAGACAGTTCCTACAGTTCCACCTTTCTTGTCCTTTCTTGTTCTTTCTTGTTGTAAACATTAAACAGTTCCAATTTTTCATCCCTGCACCCTTCAGATAGTTCCTATAGTTCTTTCTTGTTGTACACATTAAACAGTTCCGATTTTTCATCCCTGCATGCTTCAGATAGTTCCTTCCTTCCGTCCATGCACCCTTCACACAGTTCCAACAGTTCCATCTCTTTGTACCTGTATCCATCAGACAGTTCCTACAGTTCCACCTTTTCATCCCTGCACCCTTCAGATAGTTCCTTCTTTCCGTCCCCGCACCCTTCAAACAGTTCCAACAGTTCCTTCTCTTTGTACCTGTACACGTCAGACAGTTCCTACAGTTCCTTCTTGTTGTAACTGCACACGTCAGACAGTTCCTACAGTTCCTACTTTTCATCCCTGCACCCCTTTAAACAGTTCCTACAGTTCCTCCTGTACCCTTCCTACAGTTCTTACACTAACTTCTTTCTGTCTCGGGCACCCCCAACCCCCACCTCCGCACCACCGGGGGCGCTGCTGAACTCTACGAAAAAAAAGTGCAAAAGCCGTCATCTGTAAGGGAACCTCAGCGCCCAGAACACGAGGAACCCGCGTCTCTACGAAGGAACCTCATGAAAGCCCTGTGGCATTTACTAAACTACTAAACTAGCCGACTTTTTCGTAAATGTAGCGTATGTAAGCGATCGTACCGCGTCGTAGAGCCACCCAGCTGACGCCGACGAGTCCGACGCATACCACGAAGAGCACGAGGAGCAGAACGCTCAGCAGAACCTCCGTCGTGGAACAGGTCCTTCTCCACCTCCTCATCCTCAAACCTCCCCGTCCACGTCGCCTAGCTGAGGTAGCGTAGCTAACTTGGTTTCGGTTACGCCCTCGGTTCTGCAGTAAGACCTCGCCGCTCCGTACTGTGGTCCTCTCGGTTCCGTCTGAGTCCCGAGTCGGAATCTCGCAGGCGTTCCGATGCCACGTCACGGTTCATCGGTCCGAGCGAGGGCCGTAAACTTTATTGCGTGATAATTGTTATTATTATTATTAGCGCTGGTTGAGGGGGTTACGGTGGAGACGCCTGGAACCTTCGACCAACTGTGTACACGTTCTAAAACGCACGGCGACGTACGGAATTTAAACTTACGACCAATTTAATGAGGGGGGGGGGGCGGTTTTACGCGGGGGCCGGTTCCGCGGCCCCTCACGTGGAACCGTCCCCCGCGTAAAAACCGCCCCCCCCCTTCCCCCCCGTTTCGAGAGTAAAGCTGTTAATCGTAACGATCTGCTGAGTCAGGCTCACGTTCCGGCGACAGAACCTCACGAGGTCATTAACCTGGCACCGCGCCAGGTTATAGACTCAAAGTCCTGTTCAGTGTGTGTGTGTGTGTGTGTGTGTGTGTGTGTGTGTGTGTGTGTGTGTGTGAGACCTCACACTGTGTCTAATCACACCTCATCACCCCGATGTCTAACCTATCACCCCGGGTCATTGCCCCGACGCCTACCTCATCTTGCATCAACGCCCCAGGGCTTTATTTATTGCCCCGACGTCTACCTCATCACCTACCCCATCTCCCCAGGGCTTAATTTATTGCCCCGACGTCTGCCTCATCACCTACCCCATCTCCCCAGGGCTTAATTTATTGCCCCGACGCCTACCTCATCACGTCTACCTCATCGCATTAACGTCTACCGCTTGACCTCGACCTCCACCTCATCGCCCCAATGTCTACCCCATCGCCCCAGGGCTTAATTTATTGCCCCGACGCCTACCTCATCACCCATCACATCTACCCCATCGCCCCAGGGCTTAATTTATTGCCCCGACGCCTACCTCATCACATCACATCGCCCCAACGTCTACCTCATCACATCAACGCCTACCGCTTGACCCAAACGACTACCTCATTGCCCCAACATCTACCCCATCGCCCCGGGGCTTAATTTATTGCCCCGACGCCTAACTCATCGCCTACCCCATCGCCCCAACGTTTACCCCATCACGTCTAACTCATCACATCAACGTCTACCTCATCGCCCCGACATCTAACCCATCGCCCCGGGGCTTAATTTATTGCCCCAATCTTTACCTCATCACGTCTACCTCATCACCCCGACATCTACCACTTTACCCTGACCTCCACCTCATCACCCCGATGTCTAACCTATCACCCCGGGTCATTGCCCCGACGCCTTCCTCATCACGGCTATCTCATTGCATCAACGTCTACCCCATCGCCCCAGGGCTTAATTTATTGCCCCGACGTCTACCTCATCACCTACCCCATCGCCCCAGGGCTTAATTTATTGCCCCCACGCCTACCTCATCACCCATCATGTCTACCCCATCGCCCCGGGGCTTAATTTATTGCCCCGACGCCTACCTCATCACATATCACATCGCCCCAACGTCTACCTCATCACATCAACGCCTACCGCTTGACCCAAACTACCTCATTGCCCCAACATCTACCCCATCGCCCCGGGGCTTCATTTATTGCCCTGACGCCTACCTCATCACCTATCACATTACCCCAACGTCTACCTCATCGCATCAATGTCTACCGCTTGACCCCGACAACTACCTCATCGCCCCAACATCTACCCCATCGCCCCGGGGCTTAACTCATTGCCCCGACGCCTACCTCATCACCCATCACATCGCCCCAACGTCTACCTCATCGCATCTACTTCAGCGCATCAACGTCTACCGCTTGACACCGACATCTACCCCATCGCCCCAAGGCTTAATTTATTGCCCCAACGTGTACCTCATCACGTCTACCACATCACATCAACATCTACCGCTTGACCCAAACGACTACCTCATCGCCCCAACATCTACCCCATCGCCCCGGGGCTTAATTTATTTCCCAGACACCTACCTCATCACCTATCACATCGCCCCAACGTCTACCCCATCGCCCCGGGGCTTAATTTATTGCCCCAACGCCTACCTCATCACCCATCACGTCTACCCCATCGCCCCGGGGCTTAATTTATTGCCCCGACGCCTACCTCATCACATATCACATCGCCCCAACGTCTACCTCATCACATCAACGCTTGACCCAAACTACCTCATTGCCCCAACATCTACCCCATCGCCCCGGGGCTTAATTTATTGCCCAGACGCCTATCTCATCGCCTACCCCATCGCCCCAACGTTTACCCCATCACGTCTAACTCATCACATCAATGTCTACCTCATCGCCCCGACATCTACCCCATCGCCCCGGGGCTTCATTTATTGCCCTGACGCCTACCTCATCACCTATCACATTACCCCAACGTCTACCTCATCGCATCAATGTCTACCGCTTGACCCCGACAACTACCTCATCGCCCCAACGTCTACCCCATCGCCCCGGGGCTTAACTCATTGCCCCGACGCCTACCTCATCACCCATCACATCGCCCCAACGTCTACCTCATCGCATCTACCTCATCGCATCAACGTCTACCGCTTGACACCGACATCTACCCCATCGCCCCGAGGCTTAATTTATTGCCCCAACGTGTACCTCATCACGTCTACCACATCACATCAACATCTACCGCTTCACCCAAACGACTACCTCATCGCCCCAACATCTACCCCATCGCCCCGGGGCTTAATTTATTGCCCAGACACCTACCTCATCACCTATCACATCGCCCCAAAGTCTACCCCATCGCCCCAGGGCTTAATTTATTGCCCCGACGCCTACCTCATCACCCATCACGTCTACCCCATCGCCCCAGGGCTTAATTTATTGCCCCGACGCCTACCTCATCACATCACATCGCCCCAACGTCTACCTCATCACATCAACACCTACCGCTTGACCCAAACGACTACCTCATTGCCCCAACATCTACCCCATCGCCCCGGGGATTAATTTATTGCCCAGACGCCTATCTCATCGCCTACCCCATCGCCCCAACGTTTACCCAAACACGTCTAACTCATCACATCAACATCTACCTCATCTCCCCGACATCTACCCCATCGCCCCGGGGCTTCATTTATTGCCCTGACGCCTACCTCATCACCTATCACATTACCCCAACATCTACCTCATCGCATCAATGTCTACCGCTTGACCCCGACAACTACCTCATCGCCCCAACGTCTACCCCATCGCCCCGGGGCTTAACTCATTGCCCCGACGCCTACCTCATCACCCATCACATCGCCCCAACGTCTACCTCATCGCATCTACCTCATCGCATCAACGTCTACCGCTTGACCCCGACATCTACCCCATCGCCCCGAGGCTTAATTTATTGCCCCAACGTGTACCTCATCACGTCTACCACATCACATCAACATCTACCGCTTCACCCAAACGACTACCTCATCGCCCCAACATCTACCCCATCGCCCCGGGGCTTAATTTATTGCCCAGACACCTACCTCATCACCTATCACATCGCCCCAACGTCTGCCCTATCGCCCCGGGGCTTAATTTATTGCCCCGACGCCTACCTCATCGCCTTCTAACGACGACCCAGGAGACAAAAAGCGTACAAAATTTGTAGTTCCTGGTACCTTGGTTCCTGGAGTAGGTACCTTAACAGTTATAGGAACTATTCAAAGTTCCCGAAGTGTCATAGGGTCTGATAATGTCCTTCCAGAGGGTACGTCAGGGTCAAACAATCAAGAAGTGCTTTTTTAACATGAGGAACCAAATAGGTACCGGAACTACACCAGCTACACCTGAGATGGGACAGCCGTAGAACCAGATCCCGTCCAGCAACGCCACGGCGTAGGGACCGTCTCATCAGACATCAAACACGGGACGGAGGAACCGGAACCGGAACTGGAACCGCAATATTTATGCTTCCTGGTGTAATTAGTTCCCACAACACCACCTCCACCACCTCTATCTCCTCCACCACCTCCATCTCCTCCACCTCCTCCATCTCCTCCACCACCTCCATCTCCTCCACCACCTCTATCTCCTCCACCACCTCCATCTCCTCCACCTCCTCCACCACCTCCATCTCCTCCACCACCTCCATCTCCTCCACCTCCTCCATCTCCTCCACCACCTCCATCTCCTCAATCACCTCCACCTCCTCCACCACCTCCATCTCCTCCACCCCTCCATCTCCTCCACCTTCTCCACCACCTCCACCCCACCATCACCTCCATCTCCTCTACCCCGCCACCACCTCCACCTCCTCCACTACTTCTATCTCCTCCACCTCCTCCACCTCCTCCATCTCCTCCACCTCCTCCACCACGCCACCACCTCCATCTCCTCCACCCCCGCCACCACCTCCATTCCATCTCCATCTCCTCCATCTCCTCCACCCCGCCACCACCTCCACCTCCTCCACTACTTCTATCTCCTCCACCTCCTCCATCTCCTCCACCTCCTCCATCTCCTTCATCTCCTCCACCTCCTCCATCTCCTCCACCTCCACCACCACCTCCACCCCACCATCACCTCCATCTCCTCCACCCCCGCCACCACCTCCTCCACTACCTCTATCTCCTCCACCTCCTACATCTCCTCCACCACCTCCATCTCCTCCACCCCCTCCATCTCCTCCACCTCCTCCACCTCCTCCACTCCACCATCACCTCCATCCCCGACACCACCTCCACCACCACCTCCACCTCCTCCACTACTTCTATCTCCTCCACCTCCTCCATCTCCTCCACCTCCTCCATCTCCTCCACCACCTCCACCTCCTCCACTACTTCTATCTCCTCCACCTCCTCCATCTCCTCCACCTCCTCCATCTCCTCCACCCCCTCCACCTCCTCCACCTCCACCATCACCTCCATCCCCGACACCACCTCCAACTCCTCCATTACTTCTATCTCCTCCACCTCCTCCATCTCCTCCACCTCCTCCATCTTCTCCATCTCCTCCACCACCTCCACCTCCTCCACTACTTCTATCTCCTCCACCTCCTCCATCTCCTCCACCTTCCCCATCTCCTTCACCTCCTCCATCACGCCACCACCTCCATCTCCATCTCCTCAACCACCTCTACCTCCTCCACTACCTCTATCTCTTCCACCTCCTCAATCTCCTACACCTCCTCCATCTCCTCCACCACTTCTATCTCCTCCACCTCCTCCATCTCCTCCACCTCCTCCATCTCCTCCACCTTCCCCATCTCCTCCACCTTCCCCATCTCCTCCACCACCTCCATCTCCATCTCCTCCACCACCTCTACCTCCTCCACTACCTCTATCTCCTCCACCTCCTCCATCTCCTACACCACCTTCATCTCCTCCACCTCCTCCATCTCCTCCACCTCCTCCACCACGCCACCACCTCCATCTCCTCCACCCCCTCCATCTCCTCCACCTCCTCCACTCCACCATCACCTCCATCCCCGACACCACCTCCTCCACCACCTCCAACTCCTCCACTACTTCTATCTCCTCCACCTCCTCCATCTCCTCCACCTCCTCCATCTTCTCCATCTCCTCCACCACCTCCACCTCCTCCACTACTTCTATCTCCTCCACCTCCTCCATCTCCTCCACCTTCCCCATCTCCTTCACCTCCTCCATCACGCCACCACCTCCATCTCCATCTCCTCAACCACCTCTACCTCCTCCACTACCTCTATCTCTTCCACCTCCTCAATCTCCTACACCTCCTCCATCTCCTCCACCACTTCTATCTCCTCCACTTCCTCCATCTCCTCCACCTCCTCCATCTCCTCCACCTTCCCCATCTCCTCCACCTCCTCCATCACGCCACCACCTCCATCTCAATCTCCTCCACCACCTCTACCTCCTCCACTACCTCTATCTCTTCCACCTCCTCCATCTCCTCCAACACCTCCATCTCCTCCACCACCATCTCCTCCACCTCACACTCCTGAGATCCCGTATCTTTCCCACTATCCGAATTTACACAGCCACACTGAAGAACCCGGCTGTATTTACTTGCAGTCCCTGTTCTGTGCCACCAGAGGGCGACAACGGCGCATTAATAACGCGCACCATCAGCAAACTCCTCATTCAAGGATTCAAGGAGATTTTATTGTCGAAACACGTGGTTCATGAAATATAAACAAAATCAAACGTTTACCCTCAGAGCAACAATTTAATTAAAAATTAATATTACGTCATAATAATAATAATAATAATAATAATAATATTAATAATAATATTAATAATAATAATAATAATAATAAAAAAATTAATAATAATAATAATAGGGCGGCACGGTGGCTTTGTGGTTTAGCATGTTCTCCTCTCAGCACTAGGGAGTCACGGTTCGACTCCCAATCTTGGTGGAGTTTCCACGTTCTCCCCGTGTCTGCGTGGGTTTCCTCCGGGTTCTCCGGTTTCCTCCCACAGTCCAAAAACATGGATCAGGGTAAATTGAATTCTCCAAATTGCCCCATATAGAGTGTCTGTGTGAGTGAGTGTGTGTTCAGCGATAGATTGCCCCCCTGTCCTGGGTGTATCTGCCCAGCGCCCAAGACGTTCTCCCCTGGATGAGATTGGGGAACCCCCCCCCCAGTACCCAACCCTAGTAAAGGGATACACACACACACACACACTCACACACACACACACACACACTCACACACACACTCACACACACACAGGTATCACACACATAGGACTCTCACCCTCACAGATAAGGTGTTATTGATGGAGGTTGTGGTTCTATTGATGGAGGTTATGGTTCTACTGATGGAGGTTGTGGTTTTATTGATGGAGATCATGGTTCTATTGGTGATCATGGTTCTATTGATGGAGATCATGGTTCTATAGATGGAGGTTGTGGTTCTATTGATGGAGGTCATGGTTCTATTGATGGAGGTTGTGGTTCTATTGATGGAGGCTGTGGTTCTATTGATGGAGGCCATGGTTCTATTGATGGAGGTTGTGGTTCTATTGATGGAGGTTGTGGTTCTATTGATGGAGATCATGGTTCTATTGATGGAGATCATGGTTCTATTGATGGAGGTTGTGATTCTATTGATGGAGATCATGATTCTATTGATGGAGGTCATGGTTCTATTGACTGAGATCATGGTTCTATTGATGGAGATCATGTTTCTATTGATGGAGGTCATGGTTCTATTGACTGAGATTATGGTTCTATTGATGGAGATCATGGTTCTATTGATGGAGATCATGGTTCTGTTGATGGAGGTTGTGGTTCTATTGATGGAGGTCATGGTTCTATTGATGAAGGTTGTGGTTCTACTGATGAAGATCATGGTTCTATTGATGGAGATCATGGTTTAATTGATGGAGATTATGGTTCTATTGATGAAGGTTGTGATTCTACTGATGGAGGTTGTGGTTCTATTTATGGAGATCGTGGTTCTATTGGTGGAGATCATGGTTCTATTGATGGAGATCATGGTTCTGTTGATGGAGGTTGTGTTTCTATTGATGGAGATCATGATTCTATTGATGGAGGTTGTGGTTCTATAGATGGAGGTTGTGGTTCTATTGATGGAGGTTGTGGTTCTATTGATGGAGGCTGTGGTTCTATTGATGGAGGTTGTGGTTCTATTGATGAAGGTCATGGTTCTATTGATGGAGATCATGGTTCTATAGATGGAGGTTGTGGTTCTATTGATGGAGGTCATGGTTCTATTGATGGAGGTTGTGGTTCTATTGATGGAGGCTGTGGTTCTATTGATGGAGGCCATGGTTCTATTGATGGAGGTTGTGGTTCTATTGATGGAGGTTGTGGTTCTATTGATGGAGATCATGGTTCTATTGATGGAGATCATGGTTCTATTGATGGAGGTTGTGATTCTATTGATGGAGATCATGATTCTATTGATGGAGGTCATGGTTCTATTGACTGAGATCATGGTTCTATTGATGGAGATCATGTTTCTATTGATGGAGGTCATGGTTCTATTGACTGAGATCATGGTTCTATTGATGGAGATCATGTTTCTATTGATGGAGGTCATGGTTCTATTGACTGAGATCATGGTTCTATTGATGGAGATCATGGTTCTATAGATGGAGGTTGTGGTTCTATTGATGGAGGTTGTGGTTCTATTGATGGAGATCATGTTTCTATTGATGGAGGTCATGGTTCTATTGACTGAGATCATGGTTCTATTGATGGAGATCATGTTTCTATTGATGGAGATCATGGTTCTATAGATGGAGGTTGTGGTTCTAGGTTCTTGTTGGGTTGCGGGTTCTGGAGCTGAAGGGTTAAAGGCTGGTATGTAAATAAGGTGGAGATAAACGAGCGCCGCTGTAAACCACAGACTTTACGATCGCGACATCATCCACCCTAATGATCCGCGTTTACGACTCCACCTCCGTCAATCATTCACCCGCCAGGGGACGGAGCGAGACGCAGCGCTCGCAGCACCTCCACCTCCTTCACACCACCTTCTCCATCACACCACCACCTCCATCACATCACCTTCATCACTCCACCACCACCTCCATCACACCACCATCACCTCCATCACACCACCACCTCCATCACACCACCATCACCTCCATCACACCACCACCTCCATCACACCACCATCACCTCCATCACACCACCATCTCCATCACACCACCATCACCTCCATCACACCACCATCTCCATCACACCACCACCTCCATCACACCACCATCACCTCCATCACACCACCACCTCCATCACACCACCATCACCTCCATCACACCACCATCTCCATCACACCACCATCACCTCCATCACACCACCATCTCCATCACACCACCACCTCCATCACACCACCACCTCCATCACACCACCACCTCCATCACACCACCACCTCCATCACACCACCACCTCCATAACACCACCACCACCACACCACCACCTCCATCACATCACCTTCATCACTCCACCACCACCTCCATCACACCACCATCTCCATCACACCACCATCTCCATCACACCACCACCTCCTTCTCACCACCACCTCCATCACACCACCATCTCCATAACACCACCATCTCCATCACACCACCATCTCCATAACACCACCACCTCCATCACACCACCATCTCCATCACACCACCATCTCCATCACACCACCACCTCCATCACACCACCACCTCCATCACACCACCACCTCCATCACACCACCACCTCCATCACACCACCACCTCCATAACACCACCACCACCACACCACCACCTCCATCACAACACCACCTCCGTCACACCATCTCCATCACACCACCATCTCCATCACACCACCATCTCCATCACACCACCATCTCTATCACACCACCATCTCCATCACACCACCACCTCCATCACACCACCACCTCCATCACACCACCATCTCCATCACACCACCACCACCATCACACCACCATCTCCATCACACCACCATCTCCATCACACCACCACCACCATCACACCACCACCTCCTTCACACCACCTTCATCACTCCACCACCACACCACCACCTCCATCACACCACCATCTCCATCACACCACCACCTCCTTCCCACCACCACCTCCACCACACCACCACCTCCATCACACCACCATCTCCATCACACCACCACCTCCTTCCCACCACCACCTCCATCACACCACCACCTCCATCACACCACCACCTCCATCACACCACCACCTCCATCACACCACCATCTCCATCACACCACCACCTCCTTCTCACCACCACCTCCATCACACCACCATCTCCATAACACCACCATCTCCATCACACCACCATCTCCATCACACCACCATCTCCATCACACCACCACCTCCATCACACCACCACCTCCATCACACCACCACCTCCATCACACCACCACCTCCATAACACCACCACCACCACACCACCACCTCCATCACAACACCACCTCCGTCACACCATCTCCATCACACCACCATCTCCATCACACCACCATCTCCATCACACCACCATCTCTATCACACCACCATCTCCATCACACCACCACCTCCATCACACCACCACCTCCATCACACCACCATCTCCATCACACCACCACCACCATCACACCACCATCTCCATCACACCACCATCTCCATCACACCACCACCACCATCACACCACCACCTCCTTCACACCACCTTCATCACTCCACCACCACACCACCACCTCCATCACACCACCATCTCCATCACACCACCACCTCCTTCCCACCACCACCTCCACCACACCACCACCTCCATCACACCACCATCTCCATCACACCACCACCTCCTTCCCACCACCACCTCCATCACACCACCACCTCCATCACACCACCACCTCCATCACACCACCATCTCCATCACACCACCATCTCCATCACACCACCTCCATCACACCACCTCCACCATCACACCATCTCCATCACACCACCATCTCCATCACACCACCATCTCTATCACACCACCATCTCCATCACACCACCATCTCCATCACACCACCATCTCTATCACACCACCATCTCCATCACACCACCACCATCACACCACCATCTCCATCACACCACCATCTCCATCACACCACCATCTCCATCACACCACCATCTCCATCACACCACCACCTCCTTCCCACCACCATCTCCATCACACCACCACCTCCTTCCCACCACCATCTCCATCACACCATCTCCATCACACCACCACCTCCATCACACCATCTCCATCACACCACCACCTCCGTCACACCATCTCCATCACACCACCACCTCCATCACACCATCTCCATCACACCACCACCACTACCCAGCGCTCGCACCACTACCACCAGCCAGCGCTTGCACCACCACCTCCATCACACCATCTCCATCACACAACCACCACCCACCCAGCGCTCGCACCTCCACCTACATCACACCACCACCACCACCACCCAGCGCTCTCACCACAACCTTCATCACACCACCACCTCCATCACCCCACCACCACCTCTATCACACCACCACCACCACCATCCATCGCTCACACCACAACCTCCATCACACCACCACCTCCATCACATCACCACCACACCACCACCACCCACCCAGCACTCACACCACCACCTCCACCTCCATCACACTACCACCACCACCCAGCGCTCTCACCACAACCTTCATCACACCACCACCTCCATCACACCACCACCACCACCCCGATCACACCACCACCACCACCCAGCGCTCTCACCACAACCTTCATCACACCACCACCTCCATCACACCACCACCACCCCGATCACACCACCACCTCCATCACACCACCACCACCCAGCGCTCTCACCACAACCTCCATCACACCACCACCTTCATCACACCACCACCTCCATCACACCACCACCACCACCCCGATCACACCACCACCACCACCCAGCGCTCTCACCACAACCTCCATCACACCACCACCTTCATCACACCACCACCTCCATCACACCACCACCACCACCCCGATCACACCACCACCACCCAGCGCTCTCACCACAACCTCCATCACACCACCACCACCACCCAGCGCTCTCACCACAACCTCCATCACACCACCACCTTCATCACACCACCACCTCCATCACACCACCACCACCACCCAGCGCTCTCACCACAACCTCCATCACACCACCACCACCACCCAGCGCTCTCACCACAACCTCCATCACACCACCACCACCACCCAGCGCTCTCACCACAACCTCCATCACACCACCACCTTCATCACACCACCACCTCCATCACACCACCTCCACCCAGCGCTCACACCACCACCTCCATCACACCACCACCTCCATCACACCACCACAAGTTTCTTGAGTTGGGTGGAGTTCACACCCAACGTTACCACTGTGGTGTCTTGGGGTTCCTTGAGTGGGCCGGAGTGTCCACCCATAGTCCACGGACGTTACCCATACGTTGATGTACCCTCAGTGTTCCGGGGGTGTTCCGTCTCGTTGACAGTAAATCATCGACGTCCTCTACAGAACGTCTCGGTCATGTTCCCAGGTCATGAAGAAACTCCTTTAATCATCAGCCGGGGTAAAGGTTAATGAGGCGAAAGTCTGGCTGGGACGCGCTGACCTCGTTATCATCCTTATCTTTCCCGCATTACGAACAAAATACTTCACCTTTAATACACTACATAATAAATCTACAGGAGCTTTTAATGGCATCCCATAATAAGTTTCGGCTCTAACGGGTTCCACAAGTGGCAGGTGGTGGTAGCATCGTGGTTCTGACCTTTTGCAACATCTGGGTCACTCCGGCTACTCGGCGTCGATGGAACGATGAATACGTGGTTACCAAGATGGCCCACGTTCTTAATTTTCATCCGGCCCACCAGCCACTTGGATTAACCCCTGTGTACCTCAAATTAAGGTAGCAGTACCATACATCTGTTGACATGGGACACTTGGGCCAATGGTAATGTTTACATAGGAGGGCCACCATTGGCGCAATAATTCCGGCCCAGATCCGGCCCTCGTCTGACTTTTTTTTCCCGGCCCACTTGCTACATAAATTGTGGACCACTTATAACTCGAATACATTTTCCAACGAGGACTAGATATGTTTTGGAACATGTGGGCCATTTTAATGTTTACATACGAGGGCCACCATTGGCGCAATAATTCCGGCCCAGATCCGGCCCACAATTCCGGCCCAGATTTTTTTTTCATCCGGCCCACAATATACATGAATTGTGGACCACTTATGACTCAAATACATCTGCCAACGGGGACTAGATATTTTTTGGGACATGTGGGTCATTTTAATGTTTGCATATGAGGGCCACCATTGGCGCAGAACCAGATAGTTATATTTTTCTGGCCCACATTCTCCATTTTCATCCGGCCCACTTGACACCATTTTTTCATGTGGACCATTTACGGTTTAAATACATCTGCAAACGAGGACTAGATATTTTTTGGGCCATTTTAATGTTTACATACGAGGGCCACCATTGACGCAATAATTCCGGCCTAGATCCGGCCCTGGTCCGACATTTTTTTCCATCCGGCCCACTTGCTACATAAATTGTGGACATCTGCAAACGATGCCTAGATATGTTTCGGGACATGTGGGCCATTTTAATGTTTACATACGAGGGCCACCATTGGCGCAATAATTCTGGCCTAGATCAGGCCCTTGTCTGATATTTTTTTCATCCGGCCCACTTTGTACATAAATTGTGGAGTACTTACGACTCAAATACATCTGCCAACGGGGACTCGATATGTTTCGGGACACATGGGCCATATGAATCTTTACATACGAGGGCCACTATTGGCGCAGAACCAGAAAGCTACATTTTTCTGGCCCACGTTCTTCATTTTCATCCGGCCCACTTCCTACATAGATTGTGGACCACTTCCGACTCAATTACATCTGCCAACGAGGACTAGATATGTAATGGGCGCAACGACTCTGGCCCAAACCCGAACCCCATGCGTCCTATCCGTCCGGCCCACTCGTGGGCCAATGGTAATGTACCATTGACATGTGGGCCATTTTAATGTTTACATACGAGGGCCACCATTGACGCAATAATTCTGGCCTAGATCCGGCCCTTGTCCGATTTTTTTTTTCATCCGGCCCACTTTGTACATAAATTGTGGAGTACTTACGACTCAAATACATCTGCCAACGGGGACTCGATATGTTTCGGGACACATGGGCCATATTAATGTTTACATACAAGGGCCACCATTGGCGCAGAACCAGAAAGCTACATTTTTCTGGCCCACGTTCTTCATTTTCATCCGGCCCACTTCCTACATAGATTGTGGACCACTTCCGACTCAATTACATCTGCCAACGAGGACTAGATATGTAATGGGCGCAACGACTCTGGCCCAAACCCGAACCCCATGCGTCCTATCCGTCCGGCCCACTCGTGGGCCAATGGTAATGTACCATTGACATGTGGGCCATTTTAATGTTTACATACGAGGGCCACCATTGGCGCAATAATTCTGGCCTAGATCAGGCCCTTGTCCGATTTTTTTTTTCATCCGGCCCACTTTGTACATAAATTGTGGAGTATTTACGACTCAAATACATCTGCCAACGGGGACTCGATATGTTTCGGGACACATGGGCCATATGAATCTTTACATACGAGGGCCACTATTGGCGCAGAACCAGAAAGCTACATTTTTCTGGCCCACGTTCTTCATTTTCATCCGGCCCACTTCCTACATAGATTGTGGACCACTTCCGACTCAATTACATCTGCCAACGAGGACTAGATATGTAATGGGCGCAACGACTCTGGCCCAAACCCGAACCCCATGCGTCCTATCCGTCCGGCCCACTCGTGGGCCAATGGTAATGTACCATTGACATGTGGGCCATTTTAATGTTTACATACGAGGGCCACCATTGGCGCAATAATTCTGGCCTAGATCAGGCCCTTGTCCGATTTTTTTTTTCATCCGGCCCACTTTGTACATAAATTGTGGAGTATTTATGACTCAAATACATCTGCCAACGGGGACTCGATATGTTTCGGGACACATGGGCCATATGAATCTTTACATACGAGGGCCACTATTGGCGCAGAACCAGAAAGCTACATTTTTCTGGCCCACGTTCTTCATTTTCATCCGGCCCACTTCCTACATAGATTGTGGACCACTTCCGACTCAATTACATCTGCCAACGAGGACTAGATATGTAATGGGGGCGCAACGACTCTGGCCCAAACCGAACCCCATGCGTCCTATCCGTCCGGCCCACTCGTGGGCCAATGGTAATGTACCATTGACATGTGGGCCATTTTAATGTTTACATACGAGGGCCACCATTGGCGCAATAATTCTGGCCTAGATCAGGCCCTTGTCCGATTTTTTTTTTCATCCGGCCCACTTTGTACATAAATTGTGGAGTATTTACGACTCAAATACATCTGCCAACGGGGACTCGATATGTTTCGGGACACATGGGCCATATGAATCTTTACATACGAGGGCCACTATTGGCGCAGAACCAGAAAGCTACATTTTTCTGGCCCACGTTCTTCATTTTCATCCGGCCCACTTCCTACATAGATTGTGGACCACTTCCGACTCAATTACATCTGCCAACGAGGACTAGATATGTAATGGGCGCAACGACTCTGGCCCAAACCCGAACCCCATGCGTCCTATCCGTCCGGCCCACTCGTGGGCCAATGGTAATGTACCATTGACATGTGGGCCATTTTAATGTTTACATACGAGGGCCACCATTGGCGCAATAATTCTGGCCTAGATCAGGCCCTTGTCCGATTTTTTTTTTCATCCGGCCCACTTTGTACATAAATTGTGGAGTATTTACGACTCAAATACATCTGCCAACGGGGACTCGATATGTTTCGGGACACATGGGCCATATGAATCTTTACATACGAGGGCCACTATTGGCGCAGAACCAGAAAGCTACATTTTTCTGGCCCACGTTCTTCATTTTCATCCGGCCCACTTCCTACATAGATTGTGGACCACTTCCGACTCAATTACATCTGCCAACGAGGACTAGATATGTAATGGGCGCAACGACTCTGGCCCAAACCCGAACCCCGTGCCTCCTATCCATCCGGCCCACTCACCGCCTTTATTGCGGGCCAAGTAGGGACCTGTGGGTTCTCTTGCAGGTACCAGCTTCGGATCAGACACATCAGGGGACACGTGGTCCACCCGGCAGCCCCGCTGTTTAGACTGTACTGTATATAAACGATAATAAAACGGCTGATCAGACGTCGGGGCGAACATCGGACCGCCGTACGGAACGGTGCGCCGGAATCTGAGCGCATTCCAGCGGGGGATTATAAAAGCTGCAGGGTGTCGCATCAGACCTGTAATCCAAGTTCTATTGCTTTACAGCCGGGGTGTTTATTCAGAACACATCTCACCACTGTGAGGATATCAGGGGCAGTTAGAACTGTAAATGGGACTTTATGGTAAAACTGCCCCATAAAGACGCCGGCGCGTCACAACATCGCGGTGCGGCGAGATGCCGGCTGAGTCCACGTCAACAAACCAACCGCAGAACGACGGAACCGGGACTCGCATAATGATTTCTCAAAAAAAAAAAAAAAAAAAAAAAAAAAAAAAAAAAAAAAAAAAATATATATATATATATATATATATATATATATATATATATATATATATATAATAAAATATTAATAATAGTGTTTTTTTAAGTATCGAATAGTCGGCATCCCAATTCAGGCCCACTTCTTCTTGGCACTCGGTGCTTTTCTTTTTTTTTTTTTTTTTTTGGATGTTTTCCTCCCAAACTACAAAAACAAGTCCGAAAGTTCTAGAATAAAAAATAAAGTGGAACAAATCGTGAATAGATGTTCAAGTTGGATAAACAATCCAATTTTTTTTAATCTAGTTTATTTAGGAATTTTAAAAATCGTATATTTTATAACTACAAACTCCATCTATAGAACTACAAATCGTGAATACAATTCAAAGTTGGATAAATATTTTTTTTAGTCTAGTTTTTTAAAGCAATTTAAGAATCCTATATTCTATAACTACAAACGCCATCTATAGAACCAATAACGTCATCTATAGAACCACAAATCGTGAATAGATTTTTTAAGTTGGATAAATAATCCATTTTTTTTTATCTAGTTTTTTAAAGAATTTTAAAAATCCTATATTCTATAACTACAAACGCCATCTATAGAACCAATAACTCCATCAATAGAACCACAAACTTCATCTATAGAATCACAAACTCCATCTATAGAACTACAAATCGTGAATACAGTTCTAAGTTGGATAAATATTTTTTTTAATCTATTTTTTTAAAGCAATTTAAGAATCCAACATTCTATAACTACAAACTCCATCTATAGAACCAATAACTCCATCTATAGAACCACAAATCGTGAATAGATTTTTCAAGTTGGATAAACAATCCAATTTTTTTTAATCTAGTTTTTTTCAAGAATTTTAAAAATCGTATATTCTATACCAATAGAACCAATAACTCCATCAAAAATACCACACACTCCATCAATAAAACCACAAACTCCATCTATAGAACCTTTAAATCATGAATACAATTCTTTCATTCATTCATTCATTCATTCATACATTATCTCCCGCTTTATCCTCTATTAAGGTCGCGGGGGGGTTCCCCATGCCCATCCAGGGGAGAACGTCTTGGGCGCTGGGCAGATACACCCAGGACAGCGCGCCAATCCATCGCTGGACACACACTCACTCACACAGACACACTCTATATGGGGCAATTTTGAGAATTCAATTGACTTGATCCATGTTTTTGGACTGTGGGAAGAAACCGGAGAACCCGGAGGAAACCCACGCAGACATGGGCAGAACATGGAAACTCCACCCAGATGGGGATTCGAACCGGGAATCCCTAGCGCTGAGAGGCGAACGTGCTAACCACTAAGCCACCGTGCCGCCCTGAATACAATTCTAAGTTGGATAAATAATTTTTTTTAATCTAGTTTTTTTAAGAATTTTAAAAATCCTATATTCTATAACTACAAACTACGCCATCTATAGAACCACAAACTCCATCTATAGAATCACAAACGCGATCAATGGAACCACAAATCGTGAATAGATTTTTTTAAGTTGGATAAATAAACCAATTTTTTTTAACCTAGTTTTTTTAAGAATTTTAAAAATCCTATATTCTATAACCACAAACTCCATCTATAGAACCACAAACGTGATCAATGGAACCACAAATCGTGAATATATTTCTAAGTTGGATAAATAATCAAATTTTTTTTAATCTAGTTTTTTTTAGAATGCGATATCGGAGGTGATTTTATTCGATTGGTGATTTTATTCGATTGACCCACGTCGTCGTTTTTTTCCCTTGGTTCTCGTTCCGTGTTTGAGGCGTTCTACCCTCGTCCTCGTGGCTTTCGCCGCAGCGCAGCGAGTTCATGTTGACTCTCCCGCGGCGTGTTTGTGTTGCCGTGGTGAGGCCGTTTTTTACGACGCGGCGCGCTCATAAACTTTACGACCTGCTGGAGGACGCAGCCGAAGCCTGCTGTTGTTTTAACAATTAGGGGCCGTGTGCAAAGAGGCCTGTCGGGAAACACAGAGCACCAGCGGTTCCCTCCGTTCCATATCCACGTCGTCGGGGACGCGATGGAGCTCGGGGTGGCCAAGCGCTACGCCCAATCACAACGCCTCTGGGTTCGAAACCCGCCCTTTAGATTAATAATCCATCATTCTGACCAATGAGATGTAGTCTTTGATCATTTGACAACTTTTACATACATATCCCAACATGACAACATAGGGATACGTATGACAACACTGTGGTCCCAAAAAAAGGGGCGTGGCCTTATACATTCCTCCATATGATACCTATGTCGATGACTTCGTACCATTACCGATGCTGGCTTTTGCACTTTTTATTGCGAACAGACTGGGCTTTGATCTTTGGCGTAGATGATTTTCGAAAACAACTTGAAACGTAGACAATGTAGCTATATAAATGTAGCTATTGGCTGCTAGAAGTCGCTAAATGACGTTCGCATAATGCGTGTTTATGTAAAAAAAGTAAGTTAAAAAATAAGCTATTTTTAGTCACCTAGCTAGACGTTTAGCTTTTTACGCACCGTGGGCGGGGTGAGAGACCGACACTGTGTAAGATAATTGTATTTATATTTACAAAATTGTATCTATATTTAGTCTCCAAAAGTCTTACGCAACTCTGAAAAAAGTCGCTAGATTTGCCGCTTGTCGCTTTTTAAAATAATAAGTCGCAAGCGGGTCTGAAAAGTCGCTAAATAGAGAGACTGACGTCGCTGAGGACGGAACACCAACTTGGCAACCCAACAGGCTAAAGAGTAAATTGTTAAAATAAAAGTAGTTTTTTTTACTCGTTATGATCGTTACATTGTCATGTAGCTGCTTTAAGGTAGCTAAAAAAAGTATTTAATTAAATAAGTATTTTTAATTAAATACAGAAGTCCATTTGTTATTATTATTGGCACCCACAGCCAGACGGAAATGTTCGTCCATCAAAGCGATCAAAGGTCGGCGGCGCTATCAGTTACGATTTACGATCTAATGCGTATGGGATACAGGAAGTGTGTGTTTCTCCGAAAGGTCACTGGCTCACACTGCCGAATCGTTTCCTTGTAAACACCAAGTCAAAGACTTAGTAATAAAAATTGAAATTAAAATAGTAAAACACGTTAGCACGACGCGTCGTTTCCAAACGATTCCGGCCCACGTGTCCAATTTTCATCCGGCCCACATGCCGCATGGACCGATGGCATTTGGGTGGACCGCTCCTGGATGCGATGTTGGGTACTACTAGCTAAGATATGCTAGTTGTACCCAACTGGCCTAATGATGGTACTGCAAGTGGGCCAGAGGTGGCCCTCGTATAAAGACATTATAACGACCCATGAGTTCCAGAACACATCCGGTGGAGAACTGGTTGTGCCTACATACCGAAAAGCATACTGACGTTGGGTACTACTAGTTAAAATATGACCCTGCTGGCTCAATGCAGGTACTGCATGTGGGCCAGAGGTGGCCCTCAGATATACACATTATAATGGCCCACGTTACAGAACACATCTGGTCCACATTTGGTCGAGAACTGGCCATGCTATATCCCAGATACCATACAGACATGGTATGACCCTGCTGGCTCAATGCAGGTACTGCATGTGGGCCAGAAGTGGCCCTCAGAAAAAGACATTGTAACGGCCCACGTGTTACCCGAAAACATTTGGTGGAGAACTGGCCATGCTACCTACATCCCAGATAGCATACAGACGTTGGGTACTACTAGCTATGATATGACCCTGCTGGCCGAATGCTGATAATGCAAGTGGGCCAGAGGTGGCCCTAAGAAAAAGACATTGTAACGGCCCACGTGTTACCCGAACCCATCTGGTGGAGAACTGCTGTGCTACCTACATCCCAGAAAAGCATACGGACGTTGGGTACTACTAGCTATGATACGACCCTGCTGGCCGAATGCTGGTAATGCATGTGGGCCAGAAGTGGCCCTCAGAAAAAGACATTGTAACGGCCCACGTGTTACCCGAAAACATCTGGTGGAGAACTGGCCGTGCTACCTAAATCCCAGATAGCATACAGACGTTGGGTACTACTAGCTATGATATGACCCTGCTGGCCGAATGCTGATAACGCATGTGGGCCAGAAGTGGCCCTCAGAAAAAGACATTGTAACGGCCCACGTGTTACCCGAACCCATCTGGTGGAGAACTGCTGTGCTACCTACATCCCAGAAAAGCATACGGACGTTGGGTACTACTAGCTATGATACGACCCTGCTGGCCGAATGCTGGTAATGCATGTGGGCCAGAAGTGGCCCTCAGAAAAAGACATTGTAACGGCCCACGTGTTACCCGAAAACATCTGGTGGAGAACTGGCAATGCTACCTACATCCCAGATAGCATACAGACGTTGGGTACTACTAGCTATGATATGACCCTGCTGGCCGAATGCTGATAATGCAAGTGGGCCAGAGGTGGCCCTAAGAAAAAGACATTGTAACGGCCCACGTGTTACCCGAACCCATCTGGTGGAGAACTGCTGTGCTACCAACATCCCAGAAAAGCATACGGACGTTGGGTACTACTAGCTATGATACGACCCTGCTGGCCGAATGCTGGTAATGCATGTGGGCCAGAAGTGGCCCTCAGAAAAAGACATTGTAACGGCCCACGTGTTAGAGAACACATCCGGTTTACATCTGGTGGCGAACAGCTGTGCTACCTACATCCCAGAACGCATATTTACATTGGGTTCTAGTAGCTAAGATATGACTGCATGTGGGCCAGAGGCGGCCCTCGTATAAAGACATTATAACGGCCCACGTTTTATTTGATATCTTTGATCTGAATTCTTTACCCGGTGTCTCCGAGGTTCTCCAGGTGATTCAGGTGCCTCGGTGCTCGAGCGTCGCACAGCGGGAGACCGTCGCACCTTGCGGAACGCGTTCCTCGCGTTCTTATCAGACGGCCGGGATGGCGAGATGGGGAGATGCGCCGTGTTTACCGACCTTCGTCAGGGTGCGGCGTCCAAAGGGCAAAGCCATCGGCGTGTGCGTGAGCAAACACGGAACATCGTCCATTCGTTCTCCGAGCGTTCTCCCAGTGGTCTTATTGGTTTAGTATCCCAAAAATATGCATTCAAGGTGAATTGGCTGCCCTAAATTGCCCCTGGGTGGCACATTCTGGAGAATCCATGTTCGAATCTTGATCTGGAGGACGTTTGATGTTCTCCCCATGACCGCATGGGTCTCCTCCGGGTTCTCCGGTTTCCTCCCACAGTCCAAAAACATGGAATCAAGGTGAATTGGCTATGCTAAATTGCCCCCAGGTGGCACGTTTGCCTCCAGCACTGGGGATCCAGGTTCGAATCTTGATCTGGGTGGAGTTTGCATATTCTCCCCATATCTGTATGGGTTTTCTCCCACATTCCAAAAATATGGGTTCAAGGTGAATTGGCTATGCTAAATTGCCCCCAGGTGGCACGTTTGCCTCTCAGCACTGGGGATCCAGGTTTGAATCTTGATCTGGAGGACGTTTGCATGTTCTCCCCATGACCGCATGGGTCTCCTCCGGGTTCTCCGGTTTCCTCCCACAGTCCAAAAACATAGAATCAAGGTGAATTGGCTATGCTAAATTGCCCCCAGGTGGCACGTTTGCCTCCAGCACTGGGGATCCAGGTTTGAATCCTGATCTGGGTGGAGTTTGCATATTCTCCCCATATCTGTATGGGTTTTCTCCCACATCCCAAAAATATGGATTCAAGGTGAATTGGCTGTGCTAAATTGCCCCTGGGTGGCATGTTCTCCTCTCAGCGCTGGGGATCCAGTTTTGAATCTTGATCTGGGTGGAGTTTGCATGTTCTCCCCATGACCACATGGGTCTCCTCCGGGTTCTCCGGTTTCCTCCCACAGTCCAAAAACATGGATTCAAGGTGAATTGGCTGTGCTAAATTGCCCCTGGGTGGCATGTTCTCCTCTCAGCACTGGGGATCCAGGTTAAAATTTTGATCTGGGTGGAGTTTGTATGTTCTCCCCATATCTGTGTGGGTTTTCTCCCACATCCCAAAAATATGGATTCAAGGTGAATTGGCTATGCTAAATTGCCCCCAGGTGGCACGTTTGCCTCTCAGCACTGGGGATCCAGGTTCGAATCTTGATCTGGGTGGAGTTTGCATGTTCTCCCCATGACCGCATGGGTCTCCTCCGGGTTCTCCGGTTTCCTCCCACAGTCCAAAAACATGGAATCAAGGTGAATTGACTGTGCTAAATTGCCCCCAGGTGGCACGTTTGCCTCCAGCACTGGGGATCCAGGTTTGAATCCTGATCTGGGTGGAGGTTGCATATTCTCCCCATATCTGTATGGGTTTTCTCCCACATCCCAAAAATATGGATTCAAGGTGAATTGGCTGTGCTAAATTGCCCCTGGGTGGCATGTTCTCCTCTCAGCGCTGGGGACCCAGGTTCGAATCTTGATCTGGGTGGAGTTTGCATGTTCTCCCCATATCTGTGTGGGTTTTCTCCCACATCCCAAAAATATGGATTCAAGGTGAATTGGCTGTGCTGAATTGCCCCCAGGTGGCACATTTGTCTCTCAGCACTGGGGATCCAGGTTTGAATCTTGATCTGGGTGGAGTTTGCATGTTCTCCCCATGACCACATGGGTCTCCTCCGGGTTCTCCGGTTTCCTCCCACAGTCCAAAAACATGGATTCAAGGTGAATTGGCAGTGCTCAATTGCCCCCAGGTGGCATGTTCTCCTCTCAGCGCTGGGGATCCAGGTTCGAATCTTGATCTGGGTAGAGTTTGTATGTTCTCCCCATATCTGTATGGGTTTTCTCCCACATCCCAAAAATATGGATTCAAGGTGAATTGGCTGTGCTAAATTGCCCCCAGGTGGCATGTTTGCCTCTTAGCACTGGGGATCCAGGTTTGAATCTTGATCTGGGTGGAGTTTGCATGTTCTCCCCATGTCTGTGTGGGTTTTCTCCCACATCCCAAAAATATGCATTCAAGGTGAATTGGCTGTGCTAAATTACCCCCAGGTGGCACGTTTGCCTCTCAGCACTGGGGATCCAGGTTTGAATCTTGATCTGGGTAGAGTTTGTATGTTCTCCCCATATCTGTATGGGTTTTCTCCCACATCCCAAAAATATAGATTCAAGGTGAATTGGCTGTGCTAAATTGCCCCCAGGTGGCACGTTTGCCTCTCAGCACTGGGGATCCAGGTTTGAATCTTGATCTGGGTGGAGTTTGCATGTTCTCCCCATGTCTGTGTGGGTTTTCTGCCACATCCCAAAAATATGCATTCAAGGTGAATTGGCTGTGCTAAATTGCCCCCAGGTGGCACGTTTGCTTCTCACCACTGGGGATCCAGGTTTGAATCTTGATCTGGGTAGAGTTTGTATGTTCTCCCCATATCTGTATGGGTTTTCTCCCACATCCCAAAAATATAGATTCAAGGTGAATTGGCTGTGCTAAATTGCCCCCAGGTGGCACGTTTGCCTCTCAGCACTGGGGATCCAGGTTTGAATCTTGATCTGGGTGGAGTTTGCATGTTCTCCCCATGTCTGTGTGGGTTTTCTGCCACATCCCAAAAATATGCATTCAAGGTGAATTGGCTGTGCTAAATTGCCCCCAGGTGGCACGTTTGCTTCTCACCACTGGGGATCCAGGTTCGAATCCTGAACCTCTCAACGCTGGGGATCCAGGTTCTCGAGCTCATCTGAAGACCACATGCACCAGTTTGGAGTTCGGAAGTGATCGACTCGCCCGGGGAACGAATCGGAACACCGATTCTGATCGTTTGGGCGCGCAGATACGTTTGTCGGCACAGCGAACGAAATAATATTAAATCATTTAACGGAGTTCGTTAAAGAAAAAGTCTTTTAATAAAAATTCGTAAGTGATTTTAAATATACAGGAATCAGACACGTACAGCGGTTTCACCGGGAGGGGGGCGTCAGGGGGCGGGGCTAACACGGAGGAGCGAGGGCTGGGGGTCCACCGAAAGGTGGAGGACCTCAGTACTCCTCCTTGATGGTCATGGGCATGGAGGAGGAGACCAGCGCGCTGCTGCCGCCGCCGCTGCTGGTGATGGTGGAGACGGTGGAGACGGTGGAACCGGGGGGCGTGGGCGTGGTGGTGGACGCCTGCGGCTGCTGCAGCTTCTTCTTGTTGATTTTTCTCTCTTTGGCGCGACGGTTCTGGAACCAGATCTTCACCTGAGGAGACAGCCAATCAGGTTTGGTGTTTAGTCCAGGCGGACGTGGTGGACATTCGACATTATAACGGCCCACGTGTCCCAGAATGCATCTGGTCCACATCTGGTGGAGAACTGGCCATGCTACCTACATCCCAAAAGGGCATACGGACGTTGGGTACTAGATGTGTTCTGGAACATGTGGGCCATTATAATGTCTTCACATGAGGGCCACCTCTGGCCCACTGATGGTACTGCATGTGGGCCAGAAGTGGCCCTCATGTAAAGACATAATAATGACCCACATGTTTATGATGGCCCACATGGCGTTATAATGTCTTTACATGAGGGCCACCTCTGGCCCACTGATGGTACTGCATGATGGTACTGCATTTGGGCCCTTATATAAAGACATTATAACGGCCCATGTTCCAGAACACATCTGGTCCACATCTGGTGGAGAACTGGCCGTGCTACCTACATCCAAGATACCATATGGACATGGTATGACCCTGCTGTCTCAGTGATGGTACTGCATGTGGGCCAGAGGTGGCCCTCATATAAAGACATTATAACGGCCCACGTGTCCCAGAATGCATCTGGTCCACATCTGTTGGAGAACTGGCCATGCTACCTACATCCCAAAAAGGCATACGGACATTGGGTACTAGATTTGTTCTGGAACATGTGGGCCATTATAATGTCTTCACATGAGGGCCACCTCTGGCCCACTGATGGTACTGCATGTGGGCCAGAGGTGGCCCTCATGTAAAGACATAATAATGACCCACATGTTTATGATGGCCCACATGGCGTTATAATGTCTTTACATGAGGGCCACCTCTGGCCCACTGATGGTACTGCATGATGGTACTGCATTTGGGCCCTTATATAAAGACATTATAACGGCCCATGTTCCAGAACACATCTGGTCCACATCTGGTGGAGAACTGGCCGTGCTACCTACATCCAAGATACCATATGGACATGGTATGACCCTGCTGTCTCAGTGATGGTACTGCATGTGGGCCAGAGGTGGCCCTCATATAAAGACATTATAACGGCCCACGTGTCCCAGAATGCATCTGGTCCACATCTGGTGGAGAACTGGCCATGCTACCTACATCCCAAAAAGGCATACAGACATTGGGTACTAGATGTGTTCTGGAACATGTGGGCCATTATAATGTCTTCACATGAGGGCCACCTCTGGCCCACTGATGGTACTGCATGTGGGCCAGAGGTGGCCCTCATGTAAAGACATTATAATGACCCACATGTTTATGATGGCCCACATGGCATTATAATGTCTTTACATGAGGGCCACCTCTGGCCCACTGTTGGCACTGCATGATGGTATTGCATTTGGGCCATAGGCGGCCCTTATATAAAGACATTATAACAGCCCATGTTCCACAACACATCTGGTCCACATCTGGTGGAGAACTGGCCGTGCTACCTACATCCCATATA
>JAFMOC010000469.1:52500-77500 GCA_019802505.1 Corydoras sp. C115
GCCCCCAACAAAGCACCTCCACAGTGCCCCCAACAAAGCACCTCCACAGCGCCCCCAACAAAGCACCTCCACAGCACCTCCAACAAAGCACCTCCACAGCGCCCCCAACAAAGCACCTCCACAGAGCCCCCACAGCACCTCCACAGAGCCCCCAACAAAGCACCTCCACAGCGCCCCCAACAAAGCACCTCCACAGCACCTCCAACAAAGCACCTCCACAGCACCTCCAACAAAGCACCTCCACAGCGCCCCCAACAAAGCACCTCCACAGCACCTCCAACAAAGCACCTCCACAGCACCTCCAACAAAGCACCTCCACAGCACCTCCACAGCACCTCCAACAAAGCACCTCCACAGCGCCCCCAACAAAGCACCTCCACAGAGCCCCCACAGCACCTCCACAGCACCTCCAACAAAGCACCTCCACAGCGCCTTCAACAAAGCACGTCCACAGCACCTCCACAGCACCTCCACAGCACCTCCACAGCGCCCCCAACAAAGCACCTCCACAGCACCTCCACAGCACCTCCACAGCGCCCCCAACAAAGCACCTCCACAGTGCCCCCACTGCGCCCCAAATAAAGCACCTCCACAGCGCCCCCAACAAAGCACCTCCACATCAACCCCAACAAAGCACCTCCACAGCGCCCCCAACAAAGCACCTCCACATCAACCCCAACAAAGCACCTCCACAGCGCCCCCAACAAGGCACCTCCACAGCACCTCCACAGCACCTCCACAGCACCTCCAACAAAGCACCTCCACAGTGCTCCCACAGCGCCCCAAATAAAGCACCTCCACAGTGCCCCCACAGCGCCCTCACCACAGACCCTCTACAGTGCCCCCACAGCGCCCCCACCACAGCACCTCAACAGTGCCCCCACAGCGTCCCCAACAAAGCACCTCCACAGTGCCCCCACAGCGCCCCCAACAAAGCACCTCCACAGTGCTCCCACAGCGCCCCCAACAAAGCACCTCCACAGTGCTCCCACAGCGCCCCCAACAAAGCACCTCCACAGTGCTCCCACAGCGCCCCAAATAAAGCACCTCTACAGTGCCCCCACAGCGCCCCCACCACAGCACCTCCACAGTGCCCGCACAGCACCTCCACAGCGCCCCCACAGCACCTCACCAGTGCTCCCACAACACGCACCCCCACAGCGCCCCCACCACAGCACCTCTACAGCACCCCCACAGCACCTCTACAGCGCCCCCACCACAGCACCTCTACAGCGCCCCCACAACACCCACCCACAGCACCTCCACAACACCCACCCACAGCACCTCCACAGCGCACCCACCACAGCACCTCCACAGCTCCCCCACAGTGCCCCCTACAGCACCTCCACAGCACCTCCATAACACCCCCACAGCACCCTCCAAGATGAGTAGCCCCCAGTTGCTGCCCCATCTGGCAGGTGCGGGTGGTTGGGCGGTTATCAGCGGTGTAATTAAAGGTAAACAGAACCCACTCTGCTCTGAATTGGCGCCGTATATCACAGCGTATTTATTCTGTCGTCGTGAAGACGCGCCGTGAGTGCTAAAGCAGAACCCGGGTTAAACATTAAAGGGGGTGTGGGAGTGGGAACGTTCCGCCATCGGGGGCAGCGCTCATTACTAACTGCTAACGAGCGATCCTCATTAATTTAACTGTTTGCTCGAGCAGACGACCCGCACCGACGCAATATGGCACCCAGACACGTTCCACCTAATGTTCCTTTAGGAGCTCGATCAGAGAGTAATTACCAACGCGAGAGAACCCGGGGGAGGGAGAACGTGGGAGAACCTGGATGAGGGAGAACGTTGGAGAACAGAGATGAGGGAGAACGTGAGAGAACCCAGGGGAGGGAGAACGTGGGGGAACCTAAATGAGGGAGAACGTGAGAGAACCTGGATGAGGGAGAATGTGGGGGAACCTAAACGAGGGAGAACGTGAGAGAACCTGGGGGAGGGAGAACGTGAGAGAACCTGGATGAGGGAGAACATGAGAGAACCTGGATGAGGGAGAACGTGAGAGAACCCGGGGCAGGGAGAACGTGGAACTTGAACGAGGGAGAACGTGGGGGAACCTGGAATTTAAGGGTGAGGGTGGTGGTGAAGGTGAGGGTAAGGGTGATGGTAAGGGTGGTGAGGGTGAGAGTGGTGGTGAGGGTGATGGTGAGGTTGATGGTGAGGGTGGTGGTGAGGGTGGTGCGGGTGGTTGTGAGGGTGAGGGTGGAGGTTAGGGTGAGGGTGGTGGTGAGGGTGGTGGTGAGGGTGAGAGTGGTGGTGAGGGTGATGGTGAGGTTGATGGTGAGGGTGGTGGTGAGGGTGAGTATAAGGGTGGTGGTGAGGGTGGTGGTGCGGGTGGTGAGGGTGATGGTGGTGAGGGTGAGGGTGTTGGTGAGGGTGGTGCGGGTGGTAAGGGTGGTTGTGAGGGTGAGGGTGGAGGTTAGGGTGAGGGTGGTGGTGAGGGTGGTGGTAAGGGTGAGGGTGGTGGTGTGGATGGTGAGGTTGATGGTGAGGTTGGTGGTGAGGGTAGTGAGGTTGGTGGAGAGAGTGAGGGTGAGGGTGGTGGTGTGGATGGTGAGGTTGGTGGTGAGGTTGGTGGTGAGGGTGGTGCGGGTGGTGAGGGTGGTTGTGAGGGTGAGGGTGGAGGTTAGGGTGAGGGTGGTGGTGAGGGTGGTGGTAAGGGTGAGGGTGGTGGTGTGGATGGTGAGGTTGATGGTGAGGTTGGTGGTGAGGGTAGTGAGGTTGGTGGAGAGAGTGAGTGAGTGAGGGTGAGGGTGGTGGTGTGGATGGTGAGGTTGGTGGTGAGGTTGGTGGTGAGAGTGAGGGTGTTGGTGGTGGTGTGGATGGTGAGGTTGGTGGTGAGGGTGTTGGTGGTGGTGTGGATGGTGAGGTTGGTGGTGAGGGTGTTGGTGGTGGTGTGGATGGTGAGGTTGGTGGTGAGGTTGGTGGTGAGAGTGAGGGTGAGGGTGGTAATGTGGATGGTGAGGTTGGTGGTGAGAGTGAGGGTGGTGGTGAGGGTGGTGGGAAGGGTGAGGGTGGTGGTGCGGGTGGTGAGGGTGGTGGTAAGGGTGAGGTTGGTGGTATGGGTGGTGAGGGTGGTGAGGGTGGTGGTGCAGGTGGTGGTCACTCTTTAAAGTTGGCTCAGTTCATTTCTGAGGCGAAAAATCGTATATTTTTAAATTGGCGTAACTGAAAACGCGAAACTCGCCACGTCCCGAGCGACACACCCACCAGCTACAACCACGGACTGATTGCACTCTGGTGACTTTTCGCTCACCCTAACCCCGCTCTGGAACCTCCCGGAGGACAAAGTTTGTTTTTCATAAAACCGTAAACGAGCTAGCTAATAAAATCCTCAAACTTTTGATCGCAACAATCACACTTACGTTGTCTTTACGACATGCACCTCTCTACTTTTATATCTATTTTTAAATACATTTTCATATCACAGTTTAAAATACGGTAAACGAAGGCGAGGCTAGCTTCGACGCTAGCTTGTATTTTCAGTCTGTAAACTATAAACTGTTTATTAAAAACATCGTAGTTCCGAATTTAATGTTCATAAACTCTCATAAGTCGTCTGTTCTTTACAATAAGAGAACTAAATGAGTTCCCGGTTACTCAGGTTAGCGTCAATGCTAAATGTGCCGAGTCATGCGCTAGTCTGTTCGCCTCAGAATTAAACTGAGGCAAAGATCAAAGCATTTTCAAAATTTCACGATCAGGTTATTAAAACAAACCATAATAAATTTAATTATACAAATTAGTAACGAAATGAAACCCCAATGACGACGTCGCCGCTAGTTTTGAACCGGAAGACGATTTAAATCCAATAAACCACCACGGTAAAGCACGATATCACGTGTAACTCGCTATTAAAGGTGAAAACAGGACTTCAGTCGGGTTTATAATTGTTTAATAGCGTCTAGTTCGTTAGTTTGAGTGATGAGAATTGTTTTGTCTTTGCTTTTAGTTCGTTTCTTAACGTGTTTACTGTAAATTTGATATAGTCAGATTTAATAATATGTAAATATATAAACATGTTGTTGCTTTGTATATAAATCCAATTAAAAATAATATAAACATATTGCGGGGAAAAAGGCTCCTCGCAAAGATTCGCTGGTTACCGGTGTCGTTTTCACTTGATTCTCGTGGTGATTCATCGCGGCGCTCCAAGGTCGCCTCACCGCAAAATGGTACAAACGCGGCACGTTCTCGTAACCCTTCGAACTTTAAACGCGTATATCACACTGCACGAATTATATGTAGCTTTAAGCTAACATTTAACCTGATTTTATTTTACGACGATACTTACGATGCTTCTAGTACATTTTAAACTCTATTTATTTACATCCGATCCCATATTATTTTTACATTCTGTCAATTGTTTTGCGATTTCGTAAAACGCCATTTTTACAATTTAAAAGTGTAAAACGCACTTTTACGTATAATTATCACAGCAATTTTTTTCCGCAGGTCATGACGCGAAGGTCAGTCGATGTACGTACGAAAAACTAACATTAATAGCGTTTTCATACCGATAATAACGACGATCGTTACTATTGTGTCGTGGCCGGACTTTTATAAAAAATATATATATTTTTTTTTATTTGTTTATTTTTATTTTATTTATTATAAATTTATAAATATAAATATAAAATCGTTTTTTTTTTATTTAATAGTATTAAATTAAATTAAATTATAGTATTGAATTCAACTATAGTATTAAATTAAATTATAGTATTAAATTAAATTATACTATTAAATTAGATTCAATTATAGTATTAAATTAAATTATAGTATTAAATTAAATTATAGTATTAAATTAGATTCAATTATAGTATTAAATTAAATTATAGTATTAAATTAAATTATACTATTAAATTAGATTCAATTATAGTATTAAATTAAATTATAGTATTAAATTAGATTAAATTATAGTATTAAATAAAATTATAGTATTAAATAAAATTATAGTATCAAATTAAATTATAGTATTAAATTAGATTAAATTACTATCGAAATTGATTTCGGATTTCCACTTCATTCCGATTGTATGTATTGCGTTTTGCGATGTTTTATTTACTATTATTTTTTTAACGTAAGTAATAAATAAACTATATAAGCTACGATTAAAAGTCATTGAAATAATTGTTACCGCGATTTGATTGGATTGGATTTTTCGTCGTGTACGGTTGTGCTCATACCGGGGTTGGTAGGGGGCGCGGCGTTGCGGCGCATCCAGTCGTACGGGTTCCGGCGTTGCTCGGTCGGCGAGAGCGAGGCGATGGACGAGGACGAGCTGATGGCGGGATGGAGCAGGGCGGGCGTCTGTAAATTGGCCGGCGTGTAATCCGGGGGGCCGAAGCTGAGCTGTGGCGGGTTGGGGGCGGCGCCGGGCGCCATCGGCGGTCCGTAGGGTGTCCAGTCGTCGCGGGGAGGCCCCGGCGCGGCGGGGGCCGGAGGAGGGTACGGCGAGCCGGCCTGGGCGGCGTCGTTGAAGCCCGGGACGGGGTGGTGGTGGTGGTGGTGGTGGTATCCGGTGAAGTCCGGGTACTGGGGGGGCGCGGGGACGAAGTTCTGGTGGTTGAGGTTGAGGCCCGGGTGCCTCGCGGCGTTCGGGTACACGCCCCCGTCCTTCTCCAGGAGGTAACTCACGTACATCTCGGCTACGTCCCGTCGGCCGCCGGCTACACGGGCATCCCACAGCGATGGAGGTACTGCAGCGACGTAGTGTCACCTCGCACTGCTCCACCTGACCCTCACACACACACACACACACACACACACACACACACACACACACTCCACCTGCCCGGTGACGTCAACTTTACGAGCACTAATCTACAACCACCCCGTCCCACCCCTCACCTACCCCCCACCCGCCTCCAACCTGCCCTTCAGACCAGACAGAGGCGGAACGTCCAGGTTGCCTCGGATTCACACCGAAGTTCCTGCCTCGCTCACTACGTAGTGTACACTAGAAAGGGCAATACGGCAATCAGGGTCAGGGGTCTTGCTCAAGGGCCCACAGTGGTGGCAGTTAGGGTGGCTTCTGGGATAGGACCCCCCCACCCAACCTGATGGACATCTCACATGAAGATTGGGGTCCACTGTAGTGCACTACAAATTCAAGGGCACTAGGGGACTTTTGTAGTGCACTCAGTACAACATGAATGACTTGCCAGAAAGGGCACGTCAGAAGTGCACTACAAATTCAAGGGCACTAGGGGACTTTTGTAGTGCACTCGGCGCAAGAGTACAACATGGATGGCTTCCAGAAAGTGCATGACAGAAGTGCACTACAAATTCAAGGGCACTAGGGGACTTCCGTAGTGCACTCTACACAACAGTACAACATGGATGACTTGCCAGAAAGGGCACGTCAGAAGTGCACTACAAATTCAAGGGCACTAGGGGACTTCCGTAGTGCACTCTACACCACAGTACAACATGGATGACTTGCCAGAAGTGCACTACAAATCCACGGGCTCTAGGGGACTTCCGTAGTGCACTCAGCGCAACTGTACAACATGGATGACTTGGCAGAAGTGCACTACAAATTCAAGGGCACTAGGGGACGGCACTAGGGGAGTTCCATAGTGCACTCAGCACAACAGTACAACATCGATGACTTGCCAGAAGTGCACTACAAATTCAAGGGCACTTGGGGACACTACTAGGGGACTTTTGTAGTGCACTCTACACAACAGTACAACATGGATGACTTGCCAGAAGTGCACTACAAATTCAAGGGCACTAGGGGACTTCCGTAGTGCACCCTACACCACAGTACAACATGGATGACTTGCCAGAAAGGGCACGTCAGAAGTGCACTACAAATTCAAGGGCACTAGGGGATTTCTGTAGTGCACTCTACAAAACAGTACAACATGGATGACTTGCCAGAAGTGCACTACAAATCCAAGGGCACTAGAGGACTTCTGTTGTGCACACAGAGCAACAGTACAACATGGATGACTTGGCAGAAGTGCACTACAAAGTCAAGGGCACTAGGGGAGTTCCATAGTGCACTCGGCACAATAGTATAACATGGATGACTTGCCAGAAGTGCACTACTGTAGTGCACTTCTGGCAAGCAATCCATGCCGTACTGTTGCGCCGAGTGCACTACAAATTCAAGGACTAGGGGACTTCCGTAGTGCACTCAGCGCAACAGTACAACATGGATGACTTGGCAGAAGTGCACTACAAATTCAAGGGCACTAGGGGACGGCACTAGGGGAGTTCCATAGTGCACTCTGCACAACAGTACAACATGGATGACTTGCCAGAAGTGCACTACAAATTCAAGGGCACTTGGGGACACTACTAGGGGACTTTTGTAGTGCACTCTACACAACAGTACAACATGGATGACTTGCCAGAAGTGCACTACAAATTCAAGGGCACTAGGGGACTTCCGTAGTGCTTTCTACGCAACAGTACAACATGGATGACTTGGGAGAAGTGCACTACAAATTCAAGGGCACTAGGGGACTTCCGTAGTGCTTTCTACGCAACAGTACAACATGGATGACTTGGCAGAAGTGCACTACAAATTCAAGGGCACTAGGGGACGGCACTATGGGAGTTCCATAGTGCACTCTGCACAACAGTACAACATGGATGACTTGCCAGAAGTGCACTACAAATTCAAGGGCACTAGGGGACTTTTGGAGTGCACTCTACACAACAGTACAACATGGATTACTTGACAGAAAGGGCACGTTAGAAGTGCACTACAAATTCAAGGGCACTAGGGGACTTTTGGAGTGCACTCTACACAACAGTACAACATGGATTACTTGACAGAAAGGGCACGTTAGAAGTGCACTACAAATTCAAGGGCACTAGGGGACTTTTGGAGTGCACTCTACACAACAGTACAACATGGATTACTTGACAGAAAGGGCACGTTAGAAGTGCACTACAAATTCAAGGGCACTAGGGGACTTTTGGAGTGCACTCTACACAACAGTACAACATGGATTACTTGACAGAAAGGGCACGTTAGAAGTGCACTACAAATTCAAGGGCACTAGGGGACTTTTGGAGTGCACTCTACACAACAGTACAACATGGATTACTTGACAGAAAGGGCACGTTAGAAGTGCACTACAAATTCAAGGGCACTAGGGGACTTTTGTAGTGCACTCTACACAACAGTACGACATGAATGACTTGCCAGAAGTGCACTACAAATTCAAGGGCACTAGGGGACTTTTGTAGTGCACTCTAAGCAACAGTACAACATGGATGACTTGCCAGAAGTGCACTACAAGTTCAAGGGCACTAGGAGACGCCACTAGGGGACTTCTATAATGCACTCTACACAACAGCACAACATGGATTACTTGACAGAAAGGGCACGTTAGAAGTGCACTACAAATTCAAGGGCACTAGGGGATTTTGGAGTGCACTCAGTACAACATGGATGACTTGCCAGAAGTGCACTACAAAATCAAGGGCACTAGGGGACTTTTGTCGTGCACTCCAAACAACAGTACAACATGGATGACTTGCCAGAAGTGCACTTCAAATTCAAGGGCACTAGGGGACTTCCATAGTGCACTCGACACCACAGCACAACATGGATGACTTGCCAGAAAGGGCACGTCAGAAGTGCACTACAATTTCAAGGGCACTAGGAGACGGCACTAAGGGACTTCTGTATTGCACTCTACACAACAGTACAACATGGATTACTTGACAGAAAGGGCACGTTAGAAGTGCACTTCAAATTCAAGGGCACTAGGGGATTTTGGAGTGCACTCAGTAGAACATGGATGACTTGCCAGAAGTGCACTACAAATTCAAGGGAACTAGGGGACTTTTGGAGTGCACTCTACACAACAGTACAACATGGATGACTTGCCAGAAGTGCACTTCAAATTCAAGGGCACTAGGGGACTTTTGTAGTGCACTCTAAGCAACAGTACAACATGGATGACTTGCCAGAAGTGCACTACAAGTTCAAGGGCACTAGGAGACGGCACTAGGGGACTTCTGTATTGCACTATACACAACAGTACAACATGGATGACTTGCCAGAAAGGGCACGTTAGAAGTGCACTACAAATTCAAGGGCACTAGGGGACTTTTGTAGTGCACTCAGTACAACATGGATGACTTGCCAGAAGTGCACTACAAATTCAAGGGCACTAGGGGACTTTTGTAGTGCACTCTACACAACAGTACAACATGGATGACTTGCCAGAAAGGGCACTTCAGAAGTGCACCACAAATTCTAGGGCACTAGGGGACTTTTGTAGTGCACTCAGTACAACATGGATGACTTGCCAGAAGTGCACTTCAGAAGTGCACTACAAATTCAAGGGCACAAGGGAACTTTTGTAGTGCACTCTACACAACAGTACAACATGGATGACTTCCCAGAAAGGGCACTTCAGAAGTGCACTACAAATTCAAGGGCACTAGGGGGTGGTAGTGCACTCCACACAACAGTACAACATGATGACTTGACAGAAAGGGCACTTCAGAAGTGCACTACAAATTCTAGGGCACTAGGGGGTGGTAGTGCCCTCCACACAACAGTACAACATGGATGACTTCCCAGAAAGGGCACTTCAGAAGTGCACTACAAATTCAAGGGCACTAGGGGGTGGTAGTGCACTCCACACAACAGTACAACATGGATGACTTGCCAGAAAGGGCACTTCAGAAGTGCACTACAAATTCAAGGGCACTAGGGGATTTTGGAGTGCACTCAGTACAACATGGATGACTTGCCAAAAGTACACTACAAATTCAAGGGCACTAGGGGACTTTTGGAGTGCACTCAGTACAACATGGATGACTTGCCAAAAGTACACTACAAATTCAAGGGCACTAGGGGACTTTTGGAGTGCACTCAGTACAACATGGATGACTTGCCAGAAGTGCACTACAAATTCAAGGGCACTAGGGGACTTTTGGAGTGCACTCTACACAACAGTACAACATGATGACTTGACAGAAAGGGCACTTCAGAAGTGCACTACAAATTCTAGGGCACTAGGGAGTTGTAGTGCCCTCCACACAACAGTACAACATGGATGACTTGCCAGAAAGGGCACTTCAGAAGTGCACCACAAATTCAAGGGCACTAGGGGACTTTTGTAGTGCACTCAGTACAACATGGATGACTTGCCAGAAGTGCACTTCAAATTCAAGGGCACTAGGGGACTTTTGGAGTGCACTCAGTACAACATGGATGACTTGCCAGAAGTGCACTTCAAATTCAAGGGCACTAGGGGACTTTTGGAGTGCACTCTACACAACAGCACAACATGGATGACTTGCCAGAAAGGGCACTTCAGAAGTGCACTACAAATTCAAGGGCACTAGGGGACTTCCGTAGTGCACTCAGCACAACAGTACAACATGGATGACTTGGCAGAAAGGCGTGAAGCGAGTCGTTTCACTCTTCGACTCACTGATTCGGCTCTCGGTGTCAGACCCTGGTGCAGGGTTCGAGGCTCCACCCCGAGCGCCGTGTCTCAGGGGACATCGGGACGTCCCGGTCTTTCAGCCGGGGGGGTGGACAGGCTTCTCGAACCCGAGCAGGGGACCCCCACCGTGTTGATATCTCATATGACTCACTGTGGATAGATTGAATTCATTTGATTCATTGATGTTGGGTTAACACATGATTATTTAATTCCTTTGACTCCCTAGGAGTGTTAACTAGTTTTACTAGTTTTACCAAATTAACTAACCTGACTTTAACTTAACGATACTTTTGTCATCTAACGTGACTCGATTCCCTACTATGACTCTATTAAGTCTCTGTAATCGACTCCATCTGAGTTCACTTTAATGACGTACTTATAAACCGGAATCTGCCCCTCCCCCATAAAATTCACAGAATTTGCCCCAACCCACCCCCATATACAGTCACGTGGTGAGGGGGGTAAGTTATTAGGGGGGGGGGGGGGGTTCAATAAAAGCGTTTAAAAACATTCTATATGATTCATTTGGTGGAAACGCAGTGAAATAAAGCTGCCACGTCACACAGGCTTTAGCAGGGAGCCCCCTGGTGGTGGTTCAGAGACATGCAGGGAGCGTGAAGGAGATTTAGGTTAAAGGTTTGCAGACGTTCCAAATAATAATAATAATATATTATTATTATTATTATTATTATTATTATTATTATTGGGGATCCAGGTTCCAATCCCAATCTGGGTGGCGTTTGCATGTTCTCCCCGTGTCCACGTTGGTTTCCTCGGGGTTCTCCAGTTTCCTCCCACAGTCCAAAAAGGATTCAAGGTGAATTAAATGCTCTAAATTGTCCCATTTAGAGTGTGTTTCTCTGTTGTGCTCAGCGATAGATTGCCCCCCTGTCCTGGGTGTATCTGCCCAGCGCCCGGATAGGCATGGGTAACCCCCCCCCCCCCCCCCCCCCCCGCGACGGTCGGGGGGG
Organism: Corydoras sp. C115; assembly: GCA_019802505.1. Classification (NCBI taxonomy): domain Eukaryota; kingdom Metazoa; phylum Chordata; class Actinopteri; order Siluriformes; family Callichthyidae; genus Corydoras; species Corydoras sp. C115. Next base: position 63,917 of record JAFMOC010000469.1, read on the forward strand.
GGGGGGTTCCCCATGTTCATCCAGGGGAGAACGTTTCGGACACTGGGCAGATACACCCAGGACAGGGGTGCAATCTATCTCTGGGCACACACTTACTCACACAGACACACTCTATATGGGGCAATTTGGAGAATTCAATTCACCTTGAATCATGTTTTTGGACTGTGGGAGGAAACCGGAGAACCCACAAGAAACCCACACGGGCACGGGGCGAACATGCAAACTCCACCCAGATGGGAATTCCAACCGGGAATCCCCAGCGCTGAGAGGAGAACATGCCAAACCACTAAGCCACTGTGCCGCCCCTATTATTATTATTATTATTATGAGGAACCCCCCCCCAGATTGTTTGCATTGATAATGGACTGTTCCTCCCACAGTCCAGAAAACATGGATCAAGGTAAAGTGAATGCTCCCAATTGCCCCATATATAATGTGTGTGTGTGTGTGTGTGTGTGTGTGTGTGTGTGTGTGTGTGTGTGTGTGTGTGAAAGTGAATGTGTGGCCAGGGATAGATTGTCCCCCTGTTCTGGGTGTATTGGTGTTCTCCATGCCCATCCAAGGGGAGAACGTTTCGGACACTGGGCAGATACACCCAGGACAGGGGTGCAATCTATCTCTGGGCATACACTCACTCACACAGACGCACTCTATATGGGGCAATTTGGAGAATTCAGTTCACCTTGAATCATGTTTTTGGACTGTGGGAGGAAACCGGAGAACCCACAAGAAACCCACACGGGCACGGGGCGAACATGCTAACTTCACCCAGATTGGGATCTGAACCGGGAATCCCCAGCGCTGAGAGGAGAACATGCCAAACCACTAAGCAACCGTGCCGCCCCTATTATTATTATTATTATGAGGAACCCCCCCCCCAGATTGTTTGCATTGATAATGGACTGTTCCTCCCACAGTCCAGAAAACATGGATCAAGGTAAAGTGAATGCTCCCAATTGCCCCATATATAATGTGTGTGTGTGTGTGAAAGTGAATGTGTGGCCAGGGATAGATTGCCCCCCTGTCCTGGGTGTATTGGTGTTCTCCATGTTCATCCAGGGGAGAACGTTTTGGACACTGGGCAGATACACCCAGGACAGGGGCGCAATCCATCACTGGACACACACTCACTTAGACACACACGTTATATGGGGCAATTTTGAGAATTCAATTCACCTTGAATCATGTTTTTGGACTGTGGGAGGAATCCGGAGAACCCGGAGGAAACCCACGTGGACACGGGGAGAACCTGCAAACTCCACCCAGATGGGAATTCCAACCGGGAATCCCCAGCGCTGAGAGGAGAACATGCTAAACCACTAAGCCACCGTGCCACCCCTATTATTATTATTATTATGAGGAAACCCCCCCCCCCCCCCAGATTGTTTGCATTGATAATGGACTGTTCCTCCCACAGTCCAGAAAACATGGATCAAGGTAAAGTGAATGCTCCCAATTGCCCCATATATAATGTGTGTGTGTGTGTGTGTGTGTGTGTGTGTGTGTGTGTGTGTGTGTGTGTGTGAAAGTGAATGTGTGGCCAGGGATAGATTGTCCCCCTGTTCTGGGTGTATTGGTGTTCTCCATGCCCATCCAAGGGGAGAACGTTTCGGGCGCTGGGCAGATAGACCCAGGACAGGGGGCAATCTATCGCTGGGCATACACTCACTCACACAGACGCACTCTATATGGGGCAATTTGGAGAATTCAATTCACCTTGAATCATGTTTTTGGACTGTGGGAGGAATCCGGAGAACCCGGAGGAAACCCACGTGGACACGGGGAGAACCTGCAAACTCCACCCAGATTGGGAATCGAACCGGGAATCCCCGAGGAGAACATGCCAAACCACTTTAATGAGGGAACGTCGTTTGTTTGTATGTTCCGTTGCGTCAGCGCCGTGATCACGTTTCGCAGTGGATCGCGTGCTGATTGCGTAACGCAGATCTTTCCTCACGCCTCGAGTCCCACGTTCCGTCTCTGGAACCTTCATTCCAACGCGTTTCCTCATCCACCAGCCTCCATGATCCCGTTCTAACTGCTGTTGGGTTGTGCACGGTGTCTTAGTGATTTGGCATGTTCTCCTCTCAGCGCTGGGGATTCCCTGTTCGGATCCCAATCTGGGTGGAGTTTCCATGTTCTCCCCGTGTCCGTGTGGGTTTCCTCCGGGTTCTCCGGTTTCCTCCCACAGTCCAAAAACATGGTTTGAAGGTGAATTGATTGCTCCAAATTGCCCCATATAGATTGTGTTTCTGGGTATCCAGTGATAGATTGCCCCCCTGTTCAGCGCCTGAAACGTTCTCCCCTGGATGGGCATGGAGAACACCCCCCCACGACATAATTAATACTAATTAAAAGAACTGAAAGAAACATGGGTGGCATGGTGGATTTGTGGTTTGGCATGTTCTCCTCTCAGCGCTGGGGATTCCCGGTTTGGATCCCAATCTGGGTGGAGTTTTCATGTTCTCCCCGTGTCCCCGTGGGTTTCCTCTGGGTTCTCCGGTTTTCTTCCACAGTCCAAACACATGGTTTCAAGGTGAATTGAATGCTCTAAATTGCCCCATATAGAGTGTGTTACTGGGTGTCCAGTGATGGATTGGCGCCCTCTCCTGGGTGTATCTGCCCAGCACATGAAACGTTCTCCCACTGATGGGCATGTGAACACCCCCCCCCCCCCCCCGGGGGGCGCTAGTAGAAGATAACGGATGAATAATAATTTAAAGAACTGAAAGAAACGAGGGCGGCACGGTGGCTTAGTGCTTTAGCATGTTCTCCTCTCAGTGTCGGGGATTCCCTGCATGTTCTCCCCGTGACCTCGTGGGTTTTCCTCCGGGTTCTCCGGTTTCCTCCCACAGTCCTGTAACATGGATTCAAGGTGAATTGAGTTCTCCATATTGCCCCATATAGAGTGTGTCTGAGTGATTGAGTGTGTGTAAGTGATAGATTGCACCCCCCAGTCCTGGGTGTATCTGCCCAGCGCTCGAAACGTTCTCCGCTGGATGGACATGGGGAACCCCGGCCCCCCCCCCAGTCCATCGCCGGACACGCCTCCCCACCAGTCACCTGCACACAGGAACAGGATCCATGTCTCAACACAGTGAAGCAACGTCTTGAGCAACTAACGGCTTCAACGACGGAGAACACGTTGCAGGAAGGTTCCATGTAATCCAGTCGGGGGGGGTTCCACAGGAATTACACGGGACAAATAAGTGTTGGTAACCCTGATTTGCAGTATCTCGACTTCGCAACTGACTAATGCATTCTGTAAAATGGGGGGGGGGTGGCACTTTTAGCTAGCTAAAAGCTAACTAGCTAACTTAGTTTAGCTAGCTGTTTTCAAATAGTGAAGTCACATGGTTTTATCTGCAATAGTAAATAGTGCTGAACAAAATAATATTAATTAATTTATTAATTATCTACCGCTTAATCCTCTACTAGGATCATGGGGGTGGGGGGGGGGGCAATCTATCACTGGACACTCACTCACTCACTCACATGGGGCAATTTAGAGAATTCAATTCACATTGCTCCATGTTTTTTGGACTGTGGGAGGAAACCGGAGAACCCGGAGGAAACCCACGGGGACACGGGGAGAACATGGAAACTCCACCAAGATTGGGATTTGAACCGGGAATCCCCAGCACTGAGAGGAGAACATGCTAAACCACTAAGCCACGGTGCCACCCCACAATCTAATATCCATCCATTATCCATCCATCCATCCATCCATTATCTTCCGCTTGTCCGGGGTTCGGGTCGCGGGGGCAGCAACCGAAGTAGGGAGACCCAGACCTCCCTCGCCCCAGCCACCTCCACCAGCTCGACTGGGGGAACCCCGAGGCGTTCCCAGACCAGCTGAGAGATATAACCCCTCCAGCGTGTCCTGGGTCTTCCCCGGGGTCTCCTCCCAGCTGGACTTGCCTGGAACACCTCCCTAGGAAGGCGCCCAGGAGGCATCCTTACCAGATGCCCCAACCACCTCAACTGGCTCCTTTCGATGCGGAGGAGTAGCGGCTCCACTCCAAGTCTCTCCCGGATGACCGAGCTCCTCACCCCGTCTCTAAGGGAGAGCCCAGCCACCCTGCGGAGAGAACCCATTTCGGCCGCTTGTATTCGCGATCTTGTTCTTTCGGTCATTACCCAAAGCTCATGACCATAGGTGAGGGTCGGAACGTAGACCGACTGGTCAATCGAGAGCCTTGCCTTGTGGCTCAGCTCCTTCTTTACCACAACAGACCAGTATAGGGTCCGCATCACTGCTGACCCCACGCCCATCCGTCTGTCAATTTCACGCTCCATCTTCCCATCACTCGTGAACAAGACCCCGAGATACTTCAACTCCTCCACTTGAGGCAAGATCTGATCCCTGACCCAGAGAGGACTCTCTACCCTTTTCCGACTGAGACCCATGGCCTCATATTTGGAGGTGCTGATTCTCATCCCGGCCGCTTCACACTCTCTTCTCACTACAGCTGAGAGGAGAACATGCTAACCACTAAACTACCCTGTTGCCTATATATATATATATATATATTTATATTGCCCTTATCCAAAGCGACTTACAAGGTGAGCACAGGGTTAAATCACAACATCCCTGGAGCAATGAGGGTTAAGGGTCCAGGACCCAAGGACCCACACTGGTAACTTCAGTGGACCTGGGATTTGAACCCCCAACCTTCAGAATGACAGCACAACACCCGAACCACTGAGCGTTTATTAGCATTATCAATTCGTAAATCACCACATGATGTTGATAGTTCAGAAAAATGCTGGTATTCAGTTTAGTTCCCACAGAGGAAACCTTGTGAGGACCCCGGAGCAGTGCGGAACTCCTGCAGTGGCAGGGCAGTGTTAACAGGGTTGGAAACCGAGTTAAGTGTCCAATTTGTGTTTCCAATCAGGAATTCCCAGCAGCCTCAGCAGTCTGGAGAAGCTCTATAAATTCGTCACCATGATCATCTTCACCGTCACCGGTCAGCATGCCGCCGTCAACAACGGCCAGGTGAAGCACGGCTTTCATTACGGCCCTCGTTAAGTTAATGATCCTTTATTTGTCACACGATGTGGGAAATTCACGTTCGAGATTCATGTAAGTTTCATCATCATTCGTATCGCACGAAACGAAATGATGGCTCACGGATCCCGGCTTACCCCAGTTCTATTAAAGTTAGAACCCAAATTTCAAAAGAAAAGAAGATATAAAAGACGATATAAATACGATATTGATATTCATTTATTCATTATCTTCTGCTTTATCCTCTATTGGGGTCGCGGGGGGGGGGGGGGGGGGGGGGGGGGGGGGGGGGGGGGGGGGGGGGGGGGGGGGGGGGGGGGGGGGGGTGGGGGGAGGGGGGGGGGGTGGGGGGGGGGGAGGGGGGGGGGGGGGGGTGGGGGGGGACGGGGGGGGGGGGGGGGGATGGGGGGGGGGGGGGGGGGGGGGGTGGGATGAGGGTGTGGAGGGGGTTGGTGGGATGGGTGGGGGGGGGGGGGGGGTGGGGGGGGGGGGGGGGGGGGGGGGGGGGGGGGGGGGGGGGGGGGTTTCCCCATGCCCATCCAGGGGAGAACGCTTCGAGCGCTGGGCAGATACACCCAGGACAGGGCGCCAATCTATCGCTGGGCACACACTCACACACCCACACTCTATATGGGGCAATTTGAGGAACTCAATTGACTTGATCCATGTTTTTGGACTGTGGGAGGAAACCCACGCGGACACGGGGAGAACATGCAAACTCCACCCAGATGCGGATTCGAACCGGGAATCCCTAGCGCTGAGAGGCCAATGTGCATACAACTATAAACAACTATAAATATATAGAATATACAATATAGAATATACAACTATAAACAAATATAATATAGAATATAGGTCACACAACTATAAATATATATAATATAGAATATACAACTATAAATATATAGAATATACAACTACAAATATATAGAATATACAACTATAAACAACTATAAATATATATAATATAGAATATGCAATTGCAACTATAAATATACAGTATATAATATTGAATATACAACTATAAAACAACTATAAATATATAGAATATAGAATATACAACTATAAACAACTATAAAATATATAGTATATAGGATATACATAAATAAATAATAATAAAGTAGAATATAGGTCACACAACTATAAATATATAGAATATAGAATATACAACTTTAAACAACTGTAAATATATATAATATAGAATATACAACTATAAATATATAGAATATACAACTATAAATATATTGTAATATACAACTATAAACAACTATAAAATATATATAATATAGAATATACAACCATATATATATATATATATAATATATATATATATATATATATATATATATAACTGTATATATATATATATATATATATATATATATATATATATATATATATATATATATATATATATATATAATATACAATTACTACTATAAATATATAGAATATAGAATATACAACTATCAATATAATATAGAAATATATATATATATATAAAGGGAAAAAATATAAAATGTAGTATAAAATGACATAGATATAAATATAGCATCATATGCAAGGAGAAATATCGCAGAAACTATGTATATAAGAGTAAAATGAGGTACAGTAGATGATGGAGTGTTTTGGTTGACAGTGTTGTGATTTGAGGTGTCCCTGAATGTCTATTTTGGTGGGCGGAGTTTGTCAGCCTCTGTTATCGGACTGTGAAGCCTTGATCTTTATTCTGAATTAATGCATTCCAACGCAGATTGACTTCGGTTTCTGGCTGCCCAACTTCCCGAGTACCCTAAGAGAACCTCCACCGAAAAAAGATGATACAATCGACAACACAACCCTACTGAAGTGTCTTCCTGATGTCAACACTACTATCAACATTCTAGGGGTTCTGGAAACACTGAGCACCAAAAGTTCGGATAATGTAAGTGGAAATGAAACATCCATCCATCCATCCATCTATCCATTATCTTCCACTTTATCCTCTACTAGGGTCGTGGGGGGGTTCCCCATGCCCATCCAGGGGAGAACGTTTCGGGCGCTGGGCAGATACACCCAGGACAGGGGGGCAATCTATCACTGGGCACACACTCTATATGGGGCAATTTGGAGAACTCAATTGACTTGATCCATGATTTTTGGACTGTGGGAGGAAACCGGAGAACCCGATGTGGACACGGGGAGATTGGGATTCGAACCGGGAATCCCCAGCGCTGAGGGGAGAACATGCCAAACCACTAATCCATGAAACACTTTTTGAAAAACCTTCTCAGTAATTCATGAGGGTTTTTTCTTGGCTTCACAGCGCAGCATTGGCGACTACAAGGAGAAGCTGTTCGGCAACAGACTGGTTAAAGAGAAGATTGCGGAATTCCAACAGGATTTGAAGATTTTAACTCGAAGAATTCAAATGAGGAACCAGATGATTCCTGAACCTGGTTACACTTTTCTGAGTCCGGATGTCGTGGATAACAGTGTAGCTCTGTAACCTAAAGACTAGGCTGCACACGGTCAACACCGTGCTTTTCCAAACTTCACCTTTAATTGCTCTCTAATGCTAAAATATAAAAGAATCCAGCCAATTTAAAATGCACAAACTTTAAGTCTGAGGAACGTCGGGTCACGTGATGACGTTTATTTGAGAGACAAAACAAAAAAGAAAAGGATTTTCAGTGTTTCAGTGGACGTAATTCTGTCTCTTTATACGAAACACCGACTGGCATTGTCCTGCTGAAATAGACGTGACGTTCTGCATACTTCACATGCATTCTGCTCACATTACAGAGGTTTTTTGGGGTCTGGATGTCGTTTTTGTCTTTGGCGCATTGATGGAGACGACTCTTGAGTTTTCAACGGTACTCCCGAGCCCATGTGCTTATGTCCATCACCGTCGCATGAGGCTAAAGGCTGGATTTACATTCGTCTCCTTTAAAGAACATTATTTTTCATAATATCATTAACTGTAGATATAGAACGTTCTAGCAGATTGGTGAATCATGACCTCCGAGACCAAGTGGGCGGTCCTTGCATATTGATATCGTTATGACCTCACCAGAAAGCTGTTATTTGGCTAATGGTGGAACCTTCCAGAACCGAGTTCCAACTCCGTCCCAATTCAAAGTCAATTCACTATATTTTTTGAAGTTCATTATTGAAACCACTGGAAATCTTTATCCGTCATCGACGTTTTGTCTGTTAAATAAATGTTTTAACGATTTTAAATTTTAAAAATGATTGGATTTTTTACTATTATTGGAGCCCAACTTCTGTAGGAGGCGGGGTTTGTGATGTCACAACACGATGATTTTATAGAAGGTGGCGGGTCTGTGATTTCTGTCCTGTTTTATTTACTATCAGCAATTTAAAAAAACAAAATAAAAATAATGATGCATGATAAACACACGTCCTGAGATTTATTTATATTCCAATCGGACACTCGGGGGGGTTGGGGGGGGGGGGGGTGAGCCTTGGTGCGCACAAGGTTTTGATGCTCACAAGGTCTCTCGGTCCTCACAAGGTTTTTGTCAATCAAACCAATCATTCATCCATCCATTATCTTCCGCTTTATCTTCTACTAGGGTCGCGGTGGGGTTCCCCATGCCCATCCAGGGGAGAACGTTTTGGGCGCCTCCAGGGGAGAATGTTTTTGACGCAGACACACCCAGGACAGGGGGGCAATCCATCACTGAGCACACACTCTCTCACTCACACACACTCTATATGGGGCAATTTGGAGGTTTCAGCCAGCCAATTCAATTCACATGGAATCCATGTTTTTGGACTGTGGGAGGAAACCAGAAAACCCAGAGGAAACCCACACGGACACGGGGAGAACATGCAAACTCCACCCAGATTGGGATTCGAACCGGGAATTCCTAGCGCTGAGAGGAGAACATGCTAAACCACTAAGCCACCGTGCCGCCAAACCAATTATATTATGGGGGGGTTCCCCATGCCCATCCAGGGGAGAACGTTTCGGGCGCTGGGCAGATACACCCAGGACAGGACGCCAATCCATTGCTGGACACACACTCACATACTCTATATGGGGCAATTTGGAGAATTTACTTGACCTTGATCCATGTTTTTTGGACTGTGGGAGGAAACCGGAGAACCCAGAGGAAACCCACACGGACATGGTGAGAACATGCAAACCCTACACAGATTGGGATTCGAACCAGGAATTTTTTCACCTTGAACGGGTGAGAAAAGTAGTTTTGTGTTCTAAAACTACACAACCTCAATGATGTTGACGAACTCGCTCCAGAAAAGATCTTAAAACTAATTACTCGTAATTAAAATGCTAATAACAAAGACAAACGCTAAGAAATCCCCCCAAAAATGAACCGCTGTGTGTAAAGTCGCCGGCAAACGTTTATAAAGTCGATTAAACTCCTGAATTTCCTTTTAGAATCAAAAAAACTGTCTGTATTTCGATGTTAATTTAATCTTAAAAGTTCGTAATTAGCTTCATTCGTTAGCATTGAGCTAGCGGGGAGTTAAGAGCTGTACTGCGGCGCACCACCAGAGGGAGACAGAGAGGCGCTGGTCCATTCTATAGGCTTTAGATCAGGATTCATTAAGAGAATAATTAACTAACGGGTTCATATTTAAATAATGTGTGAAGTTAATTAATTACTCATTATAATACTGTGGTTATTAATTAAAAATCTATATCCAGTTATCCAGGTTATTGTAATTAATAAAGAAATATATTAATATTTAAATACGGTGGACAGAATCATCAATACTGCATCATGTAAAATACACATTCATTCATTCATTATCTTCCGCTTTATCCTCTATTAGGGTCATGGGGGGGGGGGGGGTTCCCCATGCCCATCCAGGGGAGAACGTCTCGGGCGCTGGGCAGATACACCCAGGACAGGACGCCAATCCATCACTGGACACACACTCACTCACACAGACACACTCTATATGGGGCAATTTGGAGAACTCAATTGACTTGATCCATGTTTTTGGACTGTGGGAGGAAACCGGAGAACCCGGAGGAAACCCACGCGGACACGGGGAGAACATGGAAACTCCACCCAGATAGGGATTCGAACCGGGAATCCCTAGCGCTGAGAGGAGAACATGCAAAACCGCTAAGCCACTGTGCCGCCCGTAAAATACACATGTTTACGGTAATTAATAAATGTGTTAATAAATCTATAGATCATCAATATAAGTGCTAATTAGTGTTTAAAAGTGCCTTCATTAATTATTTTTGTGTAATCATTATCAATTGTATTATTGTATTGTGTGTTATTGTGTATTATAATATTAATTTTTTAAAATGCTTAAAAAATATATTTGTACAAATTCCTCAGAAAATTAGTTAAATTAGTTAATTGGAAAATTAGTGTTAATTACTGAAATAATTACAAATGATTGAATATGTATTCGGCGCTTAAAACGGTTATTTAGTCATTAATAAATGTGTTAATAAGTAGTCAATAAATCATTTTAGACATTCACAAACCAATAAATTAACGAGTATATTAATTAGTTACACGATATGTGCAGACACACCGATCCATGTGTTCATTATCACAAAGAATTACATTTATTAATGAATAATGTGTTAATTCCTCATTTATTCATTATAAATTTTTATTTATAATATAATAATAATTAATTTATATATTATTATTATAATTTAATTAATTTATTATTGAAATACATCGCAGGACCAATCAATTAATGTTATAAAAATTAACGGCATTATGAATAAACACGATCATTAATTGAATAATTTACACAGATGAATTAATATATCTGCTCGTTAGTTCTAATATAATTAAAATATAATTAAAATATAATATTTAAATACAGAGCTGGAGTAATCAATTCATGCATGCGGTATATTAATTATTTGTACTTATTAAGCAATAAATAGCTTAATTAGATAAATAACGTAACAAATAATATTTAACAAACCCGCTAATTAGTTTCCAAATTTAATTTATTAACTATTGAATGGTTAATTATCAAATGACGTGCAGAAGTCATTGTTAAATGTGATGGGTTTAATTAATCGATAGAGATTAATGAACATAAATGTCGATTAATTAAGTAAAAGTACAGATTCGTTAGTAAACGAGTTCATTATTGTAAAATACGAAGACGTAAATGACTTGGCGCGTTGACTTTTAAAGATTGTGCGAGGTATTGTTAATTGGTGGTGTACTTTAGCATGTTCTCCTCTCGGTGCCTGGGGGATCCAGGTTCGATTGGTTCCCGATCTGGGTGGAGTTGGCATGGTCTCCCCGTGTCCGTGTGGGTTTCCTCCGGGTTCTCGGGTTTCCTGCCACTGTCCAGAAACATGGATTCAAGGTGAATTGAATGCTCCAAATTGCCCCATATAGTGTGTGTGTGTCTGTGTAACCAGTGATAGATTGGCGTCCTGTCCTGGGTGTGTCTGCCCAGCGCCCGAAACTTCCTCCCCTGGATGGGCATGGGAGAACCCCCCCATTAATTAATAATTAATTAATTCAATTTGATTAATCTGAGTGCAGAGGGTTCTGGAGACGAACCCGGCGGCCCTCACTCGGGGCCTCCAGAGCGTTAAGAGTTCAACTTCCGCTTTTCTTTGCACTCTGTCCAGATTCCTCTTTCACATGTTACCCCCCCCCCCAATCTGGCCTCCTTACCACAGCAAGCAGCAAGCACCCCTCACCCATACCCCCCCCCACCACCACCACCACCACCACCACTCGCTTCCCCAACACACAGCTGCGCAAACCCATGTTCACCACTGCGGTTTGGGCAAAGTGCAGAAGTTTACTGGGCATGCTCAGTGGCGCCGCTCTGCAGTCCCCAGAGAATAAGAACCATCGAAATAATAAAAAAAAAAAAATACCAAGAAATTCATCAAAGAAAATCAATCCATTCATCCATCGCTGTGCACAGAACCATGACCTGCAGCCTGCAGACAAATGAATTGGGACCTCGATTGTCACGAGGTTGGGATGGGCTGCAATGCTCCACATGAGGTCTTTTGTTATAGTCCTAATAAAAATTTGCAGATGTGGCAAATTATTTTACGATAATATATAATTTATTTTTTTTTTTTTCCAGATCCACTTTAGCACACGTTCTAAGGTTCTAACGTTCTAATGAATGGTTCTCTGGTTTTGGGAGACACTGGTGGAACCTGCTCTCTAATAGAAATATACAGGGTTTTCATTTTGCAATCATCTCTTCATCGTGAAGTTAAGAACGAATACGATCTGCAGATCTGAGACGCATCGGGATGACGAAGCAGAAATAAAAAAAATAACAATAATTAAAAATAACAAACGCTCACATTAATGAAGCTGAGTCGATCATCTGAGAGAGACATTACAGTGAAAGAAAATAAAAAGGTCAATAAAATGTAAGTTAAAAAAATGTAATAAAAAAAAATTATGACATTAAAAGAACTAAAAAAAGATATGATAAAAATAATAACATGGAAATATAAAAAAAAAAATGAAGTAAAAGAAAAAAACTGAAAAAAGAAAAAAAAGGTAAATAAAATGTAAGCAAAATAAATAAAATGGAGGAAACTATGGCATTAAAAGAACTAAAAAAATAAGAAAAAAAATAACAATAATTAAAAATAACAAACGCTCACATTAATGAAGCTGAGTCGATCATCTGAGAGAGACATACAGTGATAAATAAAAAAAGAGACAAAGAAAGAAAGACAGAAAGAAAGAAAGAAAGAAAGAAAGTAAGAAAGAAAAAAAAAGAGAAAAAAATTTAAAGAATAAAGAAATAAAATGGAAAATAAAAGAAGCGAAAAAAGAAAGAAGAAAAATAAATAATAAAGATTTAAAAAAAAAAAAAAAAAAAGTGAAATAAAATAAAAAACAGAAAAATGAAAAAGAAAAGAAAAAAAGGTAAATAAAATATAGGAAAATGTGACATTAACATAACAAAAAAAAAAAAAAGAAAGAAATAAAAATAATAAAACGGAAAGATAAAAAAAAGAAGTTAAATGAAAAACAGAAGAAAGAAAATTAAAAGGTCAATGAAATGTAAGTTAAGAAAATGTAATAAAAAAAAAAACTATGACATATTAAAGAGACATAAACTATGACATAAAAAGATGATATGATATAATAAAAATAATAATAACATGGAAAGATTAAAAAAAAAAAATGAAGTAAAAGAAATAACTGAAAAAAGAAAAAAAAGGTAAATAAAATGTAAGCAAAATAAATCAAATGGAGGAAACTATGGCATTAAAAGAACTAAAAAAAGAAGAAGAAAAATATCATGGAAAGATAAAAAAAGAAGTAAAATGAAAAACAAAAGAAAGGAAAAAATAGAAAAGTAAGAAAATGTGAGCAAAAAAATTAAATTAAGGAAAATGACAGTAAAAAAAATTGAAATTAGAAAAGTAAAAACAAGAAAAGATAAATAAAACATTGTCATGAAAAAAATATTTAAATTAAAAAAAGGTTTAAAAAATGTAATCGGAGAAATTAAATGAATCGACAAACAAAACAAAAAAGAGAAAAGTACAAATAAATAAAAAGGACAAAAAAAAAGCAACAGAGTGAAAAGAAAATATGTAA
>JAFMOC010000469.1:85000-122500 GCA_019802505.1 Corydoras sp. C115
CCGGACGAGCTGAGGCAGCTGCTGCAGGAGACGCAGCAGATGAAGGGCTGGTTCTCCGAGGCCGTGCGCCTCCTCACCCGGCTGCAGCAGCAGCACCAGGAGCAGGGCAGCGCCCAGAACGAGATCCTGAAGGTTCTGCGCGGGAGCAAGGAGACCGAGGACCTGGCCCTCAGCCACCTGCAGAACCTCGCCCGGCAGCAGAGCCTCCTGGTGGAGAACCACCAGGCCCTGCTGTTCCAGGTCTCCCGAATCGGAACCACGCTGCAGGGGATGACCAAGCCGGAGCAATAGCGCCCGGAATGCTGACATCGTTAATTAACCGACATCACGCGTACCGCTAACGACCCAATCAGCGCAGACGCATCGGAACGACGACTGCGGCGGAACCTGAAGTTTTTTTTTTTAATTGAATTTTTTTTTGTAATTGTTTACATCGTCAAATCAACTAACTCGGCACTTCGCACGCTCTGTAACGCAAATCGAAATAAACTAATAAAAATTGTTTGTTTGGAAACGACGACTCCGCGTTTTAATTCATATGGCGTCACGTTGTTCGTAAAATACTAACGTACACGCCAACTTCACCTACGACCTTCTGCATGCAATGTGGGAGGGGCTAGTATGAACACTTAATATAAAAATATATATCAAATTAATACAAAAAATTTTTAAATCAATAAAAATTGTTAGTTTGTAAATGACGACTGCGTTTTAATTCATACGGCGTCACGTAGCTCGTAAAATACTAACGTACACGTCGTTTACTAACCTGCATGCAATGTGGGAGGGGCTCGTATGAACACTTGATATAAAAACTATTTAATTAAATTTATACATTTTTTTTTAAATGTAAAAAATTGTTTGTTTGGAAACGACGACTCCGCGTTTTAATTCATATGGCGTCACGTGGTTCGTAAAATACTAACGTACACGCCAACTTCACCTACGACCTTCTGCATGCAATGTGGGAGGGGCTAGTATGAACACTTAATATAAAAATATATATCAAATTAATACAAAAAATTTTTAAATCAATAAAAATTGTTTGTTTGTAAACGACGACTGCGTTTTAATTCATACGGCGTCACGTAGCTCGTAAAATACTAACGTACACGTCGTTTACTAACCTGCACGCAATGTGGGAGGGGCTCGTATGAACACTTGATATAAAAACTATTTAATTAAATTAATACATTTTTTTAAAAATGTAAAAAAATTGTTTGTTTAGAAACGACGACTCCGCGTTTGAATTTATACAGCGTCACGTGGTTCGTAAAATACTAACGTACACGCCACTTCACCTACGACCGTCTGCATGCAATGTGGGAGGGGCTAGTATGAACACTTAATATAAAAAATATATATAAAATTAATAAAAAAAAATTTTCATTAATAAAAATTGTTTGTTTGTAAACGACGACTCCGCGTTTAAATTCATACGGCGTCACGTAGCTCGTAAAATACTAACGTACACGTCGTTTACTAACCTGCACGCAATGTGGGAGGGGCTCGTTTGAACACTTGATATAAAAACTATTTAATTAAATTAATTAAATTTTTTTAAAAATGTAAAAAATTGTTTGTTTGGAAACGACGACTCCGCGTTTTAATTCATATGGCGTCACGTGGTTCGTAAAATACTAACGTACACGCCACTTCACCTACGACCTTCTGCATGCAATGTGGGAGGGGCTAGTATGAACACTTAATATAAAAATATATATCAAATTAATACAAAAAAAATTTTAAATCAATAAAAATTGTTTGTTTGTAAATGACGACTGCGTTTTAATTCATACGGCGTCACGTAGCTCGTAAAATACTTACGTACACGTCGTTTACTAACCTGCACGCAATGTGGGAGGGGCTCGTATCAACACTTGATATAAAAACAATTTAATTAAATTAATAAAATTGTAAAAAATTGTTTGTTTAGAAACGACGGCGTTTTAATTTATACAGCGTCACGTGGTTCGTAAAATACTAACGTACACGCCACCTTTACCTGCAACCTTCTGCACGCAATGTGGGAGGGGTTAGTATAAACACTTGATATAAAAACAATTTAATTAAATTAATAAAATAAAAAAATATACTAAATTGTTTGTTTGTAAACGGCGACTCCGCGTTTTAATTCATACGGTGTCACGTGGCTCGTAAAATACTAAAATAAACGTTACTAACATACACGCGACCTTCACTTACGACCTGCACGCAATGTGGGAGGGGCTAGTATGAACACTTGATATAAAAACAATTTAATTAAATTAATTAAAAAAAAAAAAAAAATTTTTTATTTTTGTAAACGACAACTCCGCGTTTGAATTCATGTCACGTGGGTCGTAAAATACTAACGTACACGCGACCTTCACCTCTGACCTTCTGCATGCAATGTGGGAGGGGCTAGTATGAACACTTGATATAAAAAAACAATTTATTTAAATTAATAAAAGGTGGGACTGGATAATTGATTAGGTTTGATAATTTTACAGTGTAGCTGTTTTTGTCGTAACTATCGTCGCGTGTTGTTCTTTCATCTGTAAGTCGCTAAATGTGATATAACACATGTAGTGCGTCCAAATACGTAGTTCGCATCACATAGCACCAAATATGCTCCGTAGTCGCCGTGTAACCGGAGGAAACCTACACAGAAACGAGGAGAACATGCCAACTCCACCCAGATTGGGATCCTAGCAGAAAGATACCATGCTCAGTAAACCGAATTGAAATATTAGGTTCTCCTTTTAGTTCCAAATAAAATCCCCAGGTTCCAAGTTCCACTTTATACCAGACGTAGCGTTGGCACGCTAAACGAACGTACTCCTTCTGTTCGTCTTTTGTTCCGTTAGCTTTAGCTTTTAGCATCATGACTTTGCACCTTATCAGAAATGGCCGTTCATCTGGATGCTAATTAGCTGATTGTAATATATAATGAGGTTTCACACATTTCTCGTAGAAGGCGTGTCATTGTTAATTATTAGCGCAGATTAGCATGTTAGCATGCCGTAACATGGTATACTGAAGCTGTATGTTCCTCTAAAAGGTTCTTCGAGGTTCTTCGAGAGGCCGTGGATGAGGGTGCTAACACCGCTGGAGGGATCGGACGTCCTGCTGCCGTGTCCACCCCGCGTCAACGTGACCGAATTCACGCTGCGGCCGGCTAACGGCTCCGCGCTACAGCCGGACGTCAACTTCACCGCGGATCCCAAACTCGGGATCCTGATTCACTCCATCCAGCTGAAGCACGATGGCAACTATGTGTGCAGCGCTAACATCGACTCGGAGCAACGACTTTCCGAAGTGTTCATCCTGAACGTCAGAAAACGTAAGCGTTTATACCAATTAACAACTCGTGGGATTGCCATATATGGTCATTAGTGAGATTTCCATATATGGTAATAAGTGGGTTTGCCATATATGATAATTATAAGTGTGATTGCCATATATGGCCATTAGTGTGATTGCCATATATGGTAATAAGTGTGATTGACATATATGGTAATGAGTGGGATTGCCATATATGGTAATAATAAGTGGGATTGCCATTTATGGTCATTAGTGGGATTGCCATATATGGTAATAATAAGTGGGATTGCCATATATGGTAATAATAAATGTGATTGCCATATATGGTAATCATAAGTGGGATTGCAATATATGGTAATTATAAGTGTGATTGCCATATATGGTAATAATAATGTTAATGCCATATATGGTCATTAGTGGGATTGCCATCTATGGTAATGAATAATGGGATTGCCATATATGGTAATAAGTGGGATTGCCATATATGGTAATGAGTGTGACTGCCATATATGGTAATCATAAATGGGATTGCCATAAATGGTAATAAGTATGATTGCCATATATGGTAATAATAAGTGTGATTATCATATATGGCAATCCCACTAACTACCACATATGGCAATCATTAGTGTGATTAGTAATTAGTGTGAGTGCCATATATGGTAATCTGTGGGATTGCCATATATGGTATTTTTTGTCCAAATTACTTGCAGTAAGACACTCTATTACCCGGCCACGCCCACTTTTTTATCTGGTTCGTACCTGGTTCGTAGTCATTATCCTCAGTTCTTATAGACCCTGAGGGTCAGGTCTTTGGGTCGTGAGTACTTTTGGCCGTGTTGAGTTTTCCGTTACCCCTGTAGGACCCCGCCCCCTGCAGGTGACCGTGGAGATGGACGAGTATGTTGGAGTTGTTGGAGAAACCCTGCAGATGACCTGTTACACTGAGAACACCGATCACTTTTTCTCAGTCACATGGCACCATTCATCCAATAAGGTAGATCTCCACCCAGTATACGCTTCAAATACCATCTACACAAAAAGTCCCATCTACATGGAACTCCTCAGCCTCGATATTTTCTTTGGATACATCTATACACCATCTATATGTTCTCCAAGTACCATCTACTGCACACACACACACACACATTTATATATATATATATATATACCCTTAATAGCCCTGCTTCCCCTGCTATAGAGCCCCTATATAGCCATAATACACTATTTGTATGATTTCTATACGCCATATGTATGTTCTTGGAGTACAAACTATAGTACATTCCCTTTATATAACCCCTATATATCCCAGAGATGCTTTTTAGATGTTCTCTGGGTACCAGCAATCGTATATGCCCTCTATATAACCTTTGTATAACTTCAATACACCATCTATATGTTCTCTACTGTACAGTACAAAGTGTATAGTTATCCCCTAAATAGCCCGGTACGTCTGCTATAGAGCACCTATATATACACATTATATATATATATATATATATATATATATATATATATATATATATATATATATATATATATACACACACATATATAAATATATATATATATATATACACACACACACATACATACATACATACATACATACATACATACATACATACATACATACATACATACATATATATATATATATATATATATATATATATATATATATATATATATATATACACACACATATACAGTACATATAAAGTCGCCATACGCCAATTGTATGTTCTTGGCATACCATTTACTGTACATTCCCTTTATATAACCACTATAGCACCCTGTTCCCTGGGTACCATCAATTGTATACACCCTCTATACAACTGCCCTAAATCCCCGAAATGCCCATTGTATAACTTTAATATACTTTCCGTAGGTTTATATATTGTACATGAGCTCTATATAACCTCTATACAGCCCTATCTCTCAGAGCACACGCCCACCGCATGCTCTGCACACCCCTGTTAGTGATGCATAGTGCACCACCTTAAGCTCCATTAACCCGAGCCTCAACAACACGTCTGTTTTTTGTGCAGAGTCTGCAGTATACGAACAGTCTGAGTCAAACTGAAGGTGGATGGCGAATCAGCAGCGTCGTGACTCTCCCTGCGGTGGACGAGTCCGACGCCGGGAACCTGACCTGCGTCTGCAGGAACAAAGCAGGAGAGTATTCATCCACCGCAGAGCTCAGAATCGCCGGTACGTCCGACCGGTAGCAATTAATAATTATATATATATATATAAATGGCTCTACACTACTTTCACAGAAAGTCCGTATATTGTCCTCACACCGCTGTTAAAGTCGGAGGGAAGCGACCAGGTGGTGGAGCTGTTGGAAGGTGGGACCCTCGCCCTGAGAGTGGGAGTCGATGCTCACCCGGCGGTAAAGAAGGCGTGGTGGGAAACGCCCCGCCCCCAAAACACCTCCACCTATCAGGAAACCTTCAGCAGGATCCATCGGAGGTGAGAACAACGCCAAGTATTAGCTACATACAGAACGCAGGCGTAACGATACGATATCAACACAATACATTGCGATACCATCCGAAAATGTTAACAATTAAAAATCGATGTTACACTGTATAACGCTTAAAATGAACACGAATACGTAGCATCTGAAATCGCAGGCGTGTGATTGGTTGGTAACGCTTTCTTACCGTGATACAGTCACCGAGCGGAAGCCTCCCTCGTTCTAAAGAGAATTACAGCGGAGGAAAGTGGCTGGTACGTCATCAACACCCAGAGCGCCAGCGTGAACGCTTCGGCTCGATTTAAAGTCTACGTATTCTGTAAGTTACATCTATACTATTAAAAAAATTAAGTTGGGTGCAGAATTGGGAGTCAGGGACAAAAATGGAGTCTGTGGTTTTAGCGTGACGAGTTTCGTGATTGTAGCTTAAAAATTGACTGAGGTTCGCCAATTTGAAAATTGGATTTTTCCCCATTGGAAAATAAACTAGGTCAAATTGGAAGAGTTATCCGGAGTGACCGATGAGTGCGATCACTCTGTGATTTCATAAGACCTGTCTGGTTGCAGCCGCCTCTGACTCCAGCGAATTTTGTGTTTGTAGCTTAAAAATTGACCGAGTTACGGCAATTTGAAAATTGGATTTTTCCCCATTGGAAAATAAACTAGGTCAAATTGGAAGAGTGATCAGGAGTGACCGACTATTGCGATCACACTGATGTCACAAGACCCCTCTGTCCATCTCCGCCTCCAGCGAATTTCATCTTGGTAGCTGAAAAATTGGTCGAGTTACGGGAGCGCAAATTTTTCCGTATTTTGGTTCGGAAAAAATATATTATAAATATTATTAATACTATTATAATATAAAAATTATACAAAATTATATAAAAATTAAAAATATTTTGGGAATGGTTCCCCCGATTCGTTAGCTTTTGCCCTAGGAAATTGCGCACTTTAAAAACGATTCAATCGGCGAATAATCGACGAATATGAAAGACGTAAACGACGTCTTCGGAAAAGTCACGCAGCGTTTTTGTCGTACTTTAACAACAATTACGTCCACGTATCCGAAAGAAACGAGGAGATTACGGTAAAAGCCGACCAACGGCTTTGTGGCCCGCCCACTTATCCGGAATGAATATGCAAATTAGAACGCATAACCACAACTGCAATTGTTGCGATCTGAAATAGAAAAATACCACTTCCACTAAGTTACAATCCCAATTCAACATGCGGAAATTTTATTGTCGATGTCTGTGATCTTTATTCTTACTAGCGAAAAGATCGTTTCAGACATCAACAATTAAATTAAATTAAATTAAATTGAATTTTCACTCGTTAAAACGCATTTCTACATGTGAAGGTATGTATTGTAACATATCGAAATTGTGTTATAGATATCAAATTTATTTTTTAATAAGTTAATTGCCACCAGCTTGAAACGTTAGCCTTCCTGCTAGCTTAATATTAGCTAGGGGCCGGGAAAGGTTAAAATGGTATTTCTAGAGGTGAAAATAAGTTTCGTAACATGTCGAAATTATGTGATAGATACCATCGTGTAAAATTGCTTACATGTCAAAATTATATTATATACTTATATTTATTTACTAGTATTCCAACTCGTACGTCGATGAGGTCATAACCACGTTGTATATATTTGTATAATTGTTTGTGTTTCGGCGTTCGCAGATAAACCCAGTGTCGATCTCCGGTGGACGAACGGTTTGTTGACGTGTTCCGTCTCTGGCTATCCCACGCCGACGGTCGGCTGGTATCGGTGCGAGACGCTCAATAGCACGTAGGTTGCCCTTCCCATTACAACACGCTACTACAACACGCAGTGGGAGTTCCCTCGCGACCGCATCACCTTCGGAACTACCTCACGTCTCACGAAGCCTCGCATCACGGCCGACGGCTTCAGGTTCAGAACGAGGTCGACATTCGCACCGATGCCTAAAATACGATACGTTATTCTCACGAAGTTTTTTATAAACTTTATAAACACTAGAGGGCCAAATTGTTCATCGTTAGAGAAACTGGAATCCTGTTACTCAGCGATCAGCAAGCAGTTAAAAAAAAAACGGACTAGATCACGTGGCGGAAGAGCAGATATTTAACGATTTTGTTTTCAATGAACGCATTTCTGAATCCAATCAAATTTTTTATCATAGTGTGTTTGTAAACGTTTTATAAAAGTGATAACGCAATTGAGCTGCACGTCGTTCCCATAAATAATGCCAGAGCGTCGTTCTTCGGTGGGTGAACGGTTTGTTGACGTGTTCCGTTGGAATTTGCTAGCATCTCATGTGATCGTCCCAAGGCCGAGGGTACTACACACGCCAAGTGTAGGACCAGGAGGTGGCGCTATTGTAACATTTCTGTGTGAGCAAAATGTTCTGTTTCATTTCAGAACTGACGAATGTGGCACGAATCGGAACTCCACCCGGATGTTGGCCTCCTCCCAGCGTCCGGTTGAGCCGGAGGGGGAGTTCCAGCCCCGGCGCGTGGAGAGCGTGCTATTGGCCGAGTTGAACCCCGACACCGCGGTCCAGTGTGTGGCGGAGAACCTTGCCGGAGAACACCGCAGTTCCCCTTATACCCTTCAGCTAGGTGAGGTGTGGTTCGCAGGGCTCTCGGGGTGGGGTGGGCCCCTAGCTAACGTTCAGCTAGCAGGAAGGCTAATGTTTCAAACTAAAAACTTAGCAATAGATGGCTATCTACACACTCTGCTAACCAACTCCGCTACCGACACGATGTTAACATAAGGACGTAAAAAGCTACGTACCAAGGAAGGAGCAAAATAGTAACGCAAACCAGCGATGACGGTAATCAAGAGTGTAATGAGTCGTTGGCGCCACTTAGTGGAGGAGCAGTGTTTTTAAGCCATATCAATTAATTACGTTGCTTAATTTTAAGTTATTTAATAGTATGAACGTTTTTCACGTAGCTGCCGTCAAACACGCCGCGCCGCGTACCTCTCTCGCCGTCGAATGCGCCGTCTCCGTCACCGCGGCCCTGCTCCTCATCCTGATGGCGGTGGCCGTCTACAAGTGTAAAAAGGTAATTGAGACTCGTTTAGTAAAATTTACGTTCGAATACAGAATATCGTCGATTGTTTATGTCGGCGTTGTGTCTTTTTACAGAAACCGCGGTACGAGATCAGGTGGAAGATCATCGAGGTGAACAACGGGAACGACTACAGCTACGTTGACCCCACTCAGCTTCCCTACAACACGCAGTGGGAGTTCCCTCGCGACCGCCTCACCTTCGGTACTACCTCACGTCTCGCGAACCCTCGCATCGCGGCCGACGACTTCAGGTTCACAACGAGGTCGACATTCCGATCGGTGCCTAAAATACGATACGTTATTTTCCCGATGTTTTTTATAAACTTTTAAAACACTATATGGCCAAATTGTTCATCGTTAAGAGAAACCGGAAACCTGCTACTCAGCGATCAGCATTCAATTTTCAAAAACTAGACTAGATTACGTGGCGGAAGAACAGATAATTAACAATTTTGCTTTTAATAAACGCATTTCTGAATCCAATAAAATTTATCATAGCGTGTTTGTAAGCGTTTTTTAAAAATGATAACGCGCTCGAAGTGTATGATTGTGTAACTGTACTCCGCTACTTGTCGGGACTAAAAACACCTTTTATTCAAAATCCCGTAATTTATTCTCGTACCTTATTGCTTTAATAAATGCAAAATTGGAACAATTGGCGGGCGTGGCGTAGAATTTCGGCGTAAAAAATTTTAGTTATTGATTTTTTTATTGGTAACTAAATAAATAATGCCACGCACTCTCGTACCTTATTGATTTAATAAATGCAAAATAGGAACAATTGGCGGTGTGGCGTAGCATTTCGCCGTAAGTATTTTTAGTTATTGATATTTTTATTGGTAACTAAATAAATAACGCCACACCCTCTCATACCTTACTGCTTTAAGAAATGCAAAATAGGAACAATTGGCGGGCGTGGCGTAGCATTTTGCCATAAATAATTTTAGTTATTGATTTTTTTATTGGTAGCTAAATAATTAAGTATCTTCCTGTCTGTACAATTTTGTTACTTGTTGATTTTGCGATGTAATGACGGGCTACGTTGAGTGCCGTTGTATTTCCCAGCTACTCCCGAGCCCATTTGACAAT
Organism: Corydoras sp. C115; assembly: GCA_019802505.1. Lineage (NCBI taxonomy): Eukaryota > Metazoa > Chordata > Actinopteri > Siluriformes > Callichthyidae > Corydoras > Corydoras sp. C115. The sequence goes on from JAFMOC010000469.1 coordinate 94,946, forward strand.
GTTATTCATAGTAACTAGCCAAATTCACAAACGCTATCGTCCGAAGGCTCGATTGTTTGCGGTATTTTTTGCCTTTGCCGCTTGGTAAACCACAATCCTTCCTTTCCTACCTAACCTGCGACACGTTAAAATGCTAATTGTGGAACGTTCCAGAACAGTACTATAACGAATGCCGTTGGTTTGCCCTGATTTGCTTCGCAGGACAGGTGCTGGGCGCTGGGGCGTTTGGTAAAGTGGTCGAGGCGGCGGCTTACGGACTGGAAAAAGAGGACCTCGTAACCCGCGTGGCCGTGAAAATGCTCAAATGTGAGTTGATCTACAAGTTAATCGGTCGCCGCAATGTTTGGCCTTGGCGTTCTTGACCGTCGTTAATTCGTTGCGCTGTCTGTTGGCTCGTTTCCGCAGCGAGTGCTCACTCGGAGGAGAAGGAAGCTCTGATTTGCGAGCTGAAGATCCTGAGCCACCTGGGATCGCACGCCAACATCGTCAACCTTCTGGGGGCGTGCACTCGCGGAGGTACCACGACCAATCACACGCTCTCGGTTCCTGATCCATTTCGGTTGCCTAATAAGTCCTGTCGGTTGAGGCGTGTCCTACTAATTTACTAGACCGAGAACGTTCTACCAAAACCTTAGGCCAAAACTTTAGACAAACCAAAAAAAAGGCCAATGAGACAACTGACTCATCGTTTTCCGGATGTGTTCTTGGTATCCAGGGCCGGTGTTGGTAATCACAGAGTATTGTGGTCACGGCGACCTGCTGAACTTCCTGCGCCGAAGAGCGTCGCTTTTCATGAACGCCTACACGTTCGACGGTCAACCTCCCGCACCTGTTTACAAGAATCAGCCGGATCGCGACGACCAGCAACAGGGGAACCCCACCGACAGGTACATCTACCACCTTTCACTGATAGCCATTATCTCAAGATCGTTAACTGGAGCTGTCCAGGCCACGGAACCGTCGTTAAGGTCAGGGCTGAGATTGCGAGAACCTTATCTCATCAGCTTCGTTACCCAACGTCATACGTCCGTTTGTGATGGAGACCAGAAAGAGGAAAGCAACGCTCAAACAGTCCACGCAATTCATGTTCTGTAGGCGTAGGAACAAATTCCTGCCTTAACTGCTTGAGAATCAGGACGGTCCTAAGGTGGAACCTTGTGGTATGCCTTAAATGTCTATTGGATGCACGGTCCTGTGTCTAGCCCCTTCCACGTATCGTGTAGGTACACTTTAATGGCAACTTGTCAGTTTTTGGTTCTCCTCCAGTAACGTTCCCCAGAAAGCGTATACCGATCCGCAGGTGGCCACATGTTTTTGTTTGTTTTCGAGCAGCTACATGGACATGCGGCCGGCGCCGAGATCCGAAGCCACGCAGAAGACGCCCGAAGCCGCGGCTTTGAACATCGAAGACCTACTGCGGTTCTCCAATCAAGTCGCTCTGGGGATGGACTTCCTGTCCTCCAGGAACGTACGGCCGCTAGAACTTTTTACGACCACAATTTCCTCCACTTTTTACTAAGTTCCGGATTTTAACCAATCAGGTCGCTTGCTGTTACTATTGTGTGTGCGCAGTGTATTCATAGAGACGTAGCCGCTAGGAACGTCCTGATCACCGATTCCCTGGTCGCTAAAATCTGTGATTTCGGACTGGCGCGCGACGTCATGAACGACTCCAACTACGTAGTGAGAGGAAACGTGAGTACGAGAAACACGCAAAATACCAACGTATAGCCTGCGACTATTTAGGCGTTTACGGTCGCTGCTGGTCCCGTCGTAAAGTTTCAATCAGAACCGCTGATGTGTGTGTATATGTGTTTGTGTGTGTGTATGTGTCTATGTGTGTGTGTGTGTGTATGTATGTGTGTGTATGTGTGTGTGTGTGTCTATGTGTGTATGTTTGTATGTATGTGTGTGTGTCTGTATGTGTCTGTGTATGTGTGCATGCGCATGTATGTGTGTGTGTATGTCTGTGTATGTTTATGTATGTGTATGTGTCTATGTATGTGTTTGTGTGTGTGTATGTGTATGTGTGTATGTGCATGCTCATGTATGTGTGTGTGTGTATGTCTGTGTATGTTCATGTATGTGTATGTGTCTATATATGTGTCTGTGTATGTATATGTGTCTATGTATGTGTGTATGTTTGTGTGTGTGTGTGTGTATGTTTGTGTGTATGTTTGTGTGTGTATGTCTATGTGTGTATGTATGTATGTATGTGTGTGTCTGTATGTGTCTGTGTATGTGTGTGTATGTCTGTGTATGTGTATGTATGTCTGTGTATGTTTATGTATGTGTATGTGTCTATGTATGTTTGTGTGTGTGTATGTGTTTGTGTGTATACGTCTGTGTATGTATGTGTGTATGTATGTATGTGTGTGTGTGTGTCTGTATGTGTCTATGTATGTGTGTGTGTGTGTCTGTGTATGTTTATGTTTGTGTGTGTGTATGTGTTTGTGTGTATACGTCTGTGTATGTATGTGTGTGTGTGTGTGTGTCTGTATGTGTCTGTGTATGTATGTGTGTGTGTGTGTGTGTGTGTGTCTGTATGTGTCTGTGTATGTATGTGTGTGTGTGTGTGTCTGTATATGTGTGTATGTGCATGCGCATGTATGTGTGTGTGTATGTCTGTGTATGTTTATGTATGTGTCTATATATGTGTTTGTGTGTATGCGTGTGTGTGTGTCTGTGTATGTGTCTATGTATGTGTGTGCATGTATGTGTGTATGTTTGTGTGTGTGTGTGTGTGTGTGTGTGTGTGTGTGTGTGTGTGTGTGTGTGTGTGTGTGTATGTATATGTGTATGTGTGTGTTGTAGGCCCGGTTGCCGGTGAAGTGGATGTCCCCTGAGAGTATATTCCACTGTCTCTACACGGTGCAGAGTGACGTCTGGTCCTACGGGGTTCTGCTTTGGGAAGTCTTCTCACTCGGCGAGTCAACGTTAATTAATTCAGTAATTTACTAATTAATCCATTTTTACTAATTAATCCATTTAATTAGTTGTTTTTTTTCTTATTTGCGATCTGTGCAGGTCGGAGTCCGTACCCGGACGTGAAGGTGGACGCTCGATTCTATGAGATGATTAAAAGTGGACGTCACATGACACAACCTGATTTTGCACCTGCAGAGATGTGAGTTATTTCAAATTTTATTTAAAAAAAAAAAATAATAATAATATATATATATATATATATATATATATATATATATATATATATATATATATATATATTTATTTATATATATAATAAAAAAAATTTACTTAAGTTGTAAGTTGGAAATAAAGTTGGGGAACTTCGAAGTCATAACGTTATTCATTCATTCATTATCTCCCGCTTTATCCTCTATTAGGGTCGCGGTGGGGTTCCCCATGCCCATCCAGGGGAGAACGTCTCGGGCGCTGGGCAGATACACCCAGGACAGGGCGCCAATCCATCGCTGGGCACACACTCACTCACACAGACACATGGGGCAATTTTGAGAATTCAATTGACTTATCCATGTTTTTGGACTGTGGGAGGAAACCGGAGAACCCGGAGGAAACCCACGCAGACACGGGGAGAACATGGAAACTCCACCCAGATGGGGATTCGAACCGGGAATCCCTAGCGCTGAGAGGCGAACGTGCTAAACCACTAAGCCACCGTGCCGCCCATAACGTTATTATTTTGCAAATAAAAAAAAAAACAATGTGTTGATGCTTATAAGACAATTTCTAAAATTTAAAACAGTTCAACGGTCGTACTTTTGGTCAGATGTAGCGTTAACGTTACCGCAAGAACATTTCTTACAGGTATGACATCATGACGGCGTGTTGGAACCTCGAACCCACCTCGCGGCCCACTTTCAACAAAATCGCCCAGATCATCGGCAAGCTTCTGCCGGACGAACGACCTCGCGAGCGGGTACGTGAGGTCCGATGCGGTGGCATGGACGCGACGACCCTGTTAGATAGAAATATACACTCACCGGCCACTTTATTAGGTACACCTGTCCAACTGCTCGTTAACACTTCATTTCTAATCAGCCAATCACATGGCGGCAACTCAGTGCATTTAGGCATGTAGACATGGTCAAGACAATCTCCTGCAGTTCAAAGCGAGCATCAGTATGGGGAAGAAAGGTGATTTGAGTGCCTTTGAACGTGGCATGGTTGTTGGTGCCAGAAGGGCTGGTCTGAGTATTTCAGAAACTGCTGATCTACTGGGATTTTCACGCACAACCATCTCTAGGGTTTACAGAGAATGGTCCGAAAAAGAAAAAAACATCCAGTGAGCGGCAGTTCTGTGGGCGGAAATGCCTCGTTGATGCCAGAGGTCAGAGGAGAATGGCCAGACTGGTTCGAGCTGATAGAAAGGCAACAGTGACTCAAATAGCCACCCGTTACAACCGAGGTAGGCAGAAGAGCATCTCTGAACGCACAGTACGTCCAACTTTGAGGCAGATGGGCTACAGCAGCAGAAGACCACACCGGGTGCCACTCCTTTCAGCTAAGAACAGGAATCTGAGGCTACAATTTGCACAAGCTCATGGAAATTGGACAATAGAAGATTGGAAAAACGTTGCCTGGTCTGATGAGTCTCGATTTCTGCTGCCACATTCGGATGGTAGGGTCAGAATTTGGCGTCAACAACATGAAAGCATGGATCCATCCTGCCTTGTATCAACGGTACAGGCTGGTGGTGGTGGTGTCATGGTGTGGGGAATATTTTCTTGCCACTCTTTGGGCCCCTCTTTGGGCCACCAATTGAGCATCGTTGCAACGCCACAGCCTACCTGAGTATTGTTGCTGACCATGTCCATCCCTTTATGACCACAATGTACCCAACATCTGATGGCTACTTTCAGCAGGATAACGCGCCATGTCATAAAGCTGGAATCATCTCAGACTGGTTTCTTGAACATGACAATGAGTTCACTGTACTCAAATGGCCTCCACAGTCACCAGATCTCGATCCAATAGAGCATCTTTGGGATGTGATGGAACGGGGGATTCGCATCATGGATGTGCAGCCGACAAATCTGCGGCGACTGTGAGATGCCGTCATGTCAATATGGACCAAACTCTCTGAGGAATGCTTCCAGCACCTTGTTGAATCTATGCCACGAAGAATTGAGGCAGTTCGGAAGGCAAAAGGGGGTCCAACCCGTTACTAGAATGCTGTACCTAATAAAGTGGCCGGTGAGTGTATAACGATACTATATAACGAGCAATCAAATAAATTTGAATAAATTAACATAGACATATGTAACATATGTATTTTCTCAATTACAAATCATGTGATGTGCAAAGTGTGCCTTGTGAGCAAGTGTGTTGAATGTAAGTTGATTTGTACTTGTTTAATTTAATTGGATCCCAGCAGCAGTATATAAACCAGCAGCAGGAGGCGGTAGAGAAGAAGCTCGCGGCGATGGAATCCATTACGGCCGGCTTCAATCGGGGGTCATGTGACCACACGGGGGAGGAGCAGCGCCTGCTTACGAACACCAACAACTACCAGATATACTGATGTGGCGCCACGCCATCGACGCACGCCGTTACATCAACTGTCGTTAAAACTCTGAGCCCCTAGTGGAGGTTCGTGGGATCGTCACATCGGACTAAAATGTGGGCGGGGCCATCAAAGGTCGGAAGAGTTTCAATTGGGAATAGCGTTGATATCTCAAACTATTCAAAGAAGACGCAATTAATTGGGAGAACAATTACGCAATTAATTGGGAGATTTTTTATTATTTATTTTTTATTATTATTATTTTTAATAAATACCATCGTTATTAAATTGTTTGCTAACTTTTTTTTTTTTTTACGTTTGTACCATGGGTAGATTTCAATAACTTCGAGGTCGTTTAAAAGTCGTGACATTTACGTGTGAAAAGTCGCGCTACATTTGATCAACGGCGTTATAGTCGAATCAGCACGAACCTCGTCGCTAAACGTGCTCGCGGCGTTAATTATAATTTAGCTACATTTTGTTAACGTGCAAATTAAACTAAGTGTACGATCATAACATCGTGAAATATCTCGGTGCTCCTTCCTATCAAAAGACGGATAGAATTAATACTAATAATAAAATTAATTAATACAAGGACCATAGCCCCACCTAGCGCAGTGTAGTGTAATAACGTCAACACAATGCGTGATCGAAAAATGGCATGCGTTATTGGAAATGGTGAAAAATTAACGTTTTTAATTAAATAAACCTAAAAATTGTGGGTCATCATTTGATATCTTACGTTGATGTACTGTTTACGTAGCTACTTGGCCAATCCGCGTGGCATCGAATATGCTAAATGCAATGTATCCGACATTAGCTGGCGTTTTCCTCGTGGAAAACTCGTCGTTCCGATAAAACCGACACTGCTTTAAAGCGCGTAAGCGTATGTGGGGAAAAAAAACGTACTACAATTTTTAATTGTAAAACTACAAAACGCATCTATATATAAAGTTGACCAAACGTACGGGGTACAAATAAAGAGGTGGACCTAATAACATGGCCAGCGAGTGTAAATTGTTAATATTTTTATGTAGTTCCGGTAAAACTAGCTAGCCCCTTAGCTACTTTTCTCGCAGTGTTAAGATTTTATTAATTAAATGTTGATAAAGGGTAAATAACATGGACCTGAAGGATCATCACGCACGCTATGAAACCAGATATAGGTTTCGAGTGAAACCTGCAACGTGGTATTTTGCGACCCACATACCAAAAATAATGTCGGCACGGAAACGCACAACACGCGGTCGCGGTTACCGACTGTTAACACGCCACGACCCCGATTCAACTTAAATTAACATACCACTCAAATCCTTTTGGAAAAGCTTAAGGAAAACAAAGGCTTTCGAACGATTAAAATAGTAAATCAACTTAATACAGTTAAGCTAGCTCATTAGCCCGTCGACGGATTCGGGACGACCGATGAGGAACGTAAAAAACAGGAAGACCATGACGATATAAAGCCATTAAAATCGGTAACTCAACACATTAGTTGTTAACGTGCCGATCCACGTCCTCTTCTAAATAGTAACTAATAAAATTTAGCTAGCACGGTTAAAGGCGAGCTTTAGCTTATTAAATAAATATTGAGCCTTCAGCGGGTGTTACGAGATAATTGATGTATTTTACGTATTTTTGTGTTTAACGTATGTGTGTTTACTTAGGTGACGTTACGCTGTACGCATCTATGAAATTGTTTTCCGCCGCAGTTCCGCCGGATTCCACCGGGTGGCGGTAGCTGTCTCTTATACTGTGTTCTGTTATTAAAAATGTAAACGTCTGGAAAAACGAAACCTTTTATTAAAATTGTATTTAAACAGTTTGACGTTTTGATGTTTTGCTGTTACGTTACGTTATTTTATAATTTATACGTAATCATTTAATTTAATAATTATTGTAGCGCCTGACATCGTTTTCTAGTCGCTGCTATGTTATGTTAGTCACGCCCATATATGGTATCACGGCGTTCAGACGGTGATTTTTTATTATTTTATTTTTGTAATAATAAATAGCTATTAAATTAAAAGAGCTAGCCGAGGCGACAGCGGTAAGACAAAACTCCCCGTTATGTTGATATTCAAGGGGAAGTGAGCCTTGTGAGGACCGAGGCTCAGTGGGGGGACGCATCCTCTTTAAGCTGGGGGGGGGGGGCAGCATCAACCGTGTGGTCCCCTTTATTCTGTTGACGATCAGGTTGCCCCACAGCATCTCACACACTCCATAATATTAGTCCAAAAACATGGATTTAGGGTAAATTAGATGTGCTAAATTGCCCCATAGAGTGTGAGTATGCTCAGCGATAGAAGGGTCGTCTTTAAAAACAGATGTGGTCCATGGCGATGTTGACCCCAACTTGTTTAGGGTCAGAGCACAAGGGTGCCTTGCAGCCCTATGGGGCAATTAAGGTCGAGGAGAAAAAATCTTGTGAGTCCCCTTTACTGTGTTGATGATCAGGTTGCCCCTCAGCGTCTCACACACTCCAAAATCTTGGTCAAAAACCATGGATTTAAGGTAAATTAGATGTGCTAAATTGCCCCATAGAGTGTGAGTATGCTCAGCGACTGATTGCGACTTCCTTGGTTGGAGTCAGAGTACAGGGTTGGCCTTAAAGCCCCTATGGGGCAATTAGGGTTGAGGACTTCGAAGAGTGAGCTGAGGTGACAGCGGCAAGACAAAACCCCCTGTTATGTTGATATTTAAGGGGAAAAAAACTTGCGAGGAACGAGGCTCTGTCCTCAGGACTCATCCTCATTGAGCAGCGGGGGGGCAGGGGGGGGGTCCTTTTTATTTTGTTGACGATCAGGTTGCCCCTCAGCATCTCACACACTGTACAATATTGGTCCAAAAACAGGGTTTTAAGGTCAATTTGATGTGCTAAATTGCCCCATATAGTGTGAGTATGCTCAGCGATAAAGTGGCACCCTCTCCTGGGTGTATCCCCCCCTCTCCCCCCACGACCCCAGGGTTGGCCTTACAGCCCCTGTGGGGCAATTAGGGTTGAGGGGCCTAGCTTAAGTGATTATAAGCCTTTAAAGAAAGACAAAACTCCCAGTCATGTTGTAATTTAAGGGGAAGAAAGCTTGTGAGGACCGAGGCTCAGTGGGGGGACTCATCCTCATTGAGGGGGGGGCATAGAGTGTGAGTATGCTCAGTGAGGGATTGGGCCTGTGTGTGTGTTGGGTGGGAGGCAGGGGGGGCATCTATAGATATCTATAGGGACAGTGGGTGGAACGTTCCGCAGGGGGCGCTCAGGAGCGCAGAGGGAGGACGTCCGGAGCGAGCAGCTGGCGGTTGGTGCGAGTTCATTTGCGAGCCGCTGATCCTCCACCCACATCCGCCGGCGCCCGCAGCCTCGACAAGGTTCCGTTCGGTCCCGCGCGTCCACCCAGTGGAACCGATCGGCCGGGTGAGTGGAACCATGGAACCATCGGGGGGGAACGGGACGGTCGGGGGGGAATAACGGGGTGGTGGATGTGAACGTGGCGGTGCGCAGGGGGAATTAAAGGGAATGTTCGGGGTTAAATTTAGCGGCGCGCTCACACAGTGGTGTAGCGTTACGCTCCACCTGTTGTTCCGTTCTGCGTCCGGGACCCTTCAGTCCTCCAACACCGGGCTGCCGAAAGTATTTACTCACCCATGATTCAGCCACATGATCAGAGGTGGGGGTTCCAATTCTTTCCACGGTTATGTGCCATCTGGGGGCAATTTAGAACAGCCAATTCACCTTGAATCCATGTTTTTAGGATGTGTGAGGAAACTAGAGAAAACCCATACAGACATGGGGAAAACATGCAAACTCCACTCTGATGCACCCAGCACTGAGGGGCAAACGTGCCACCTGGGGGCAATTTAGAACAGCCAATTCACCTTGAATCCATGTGTTTAGGATGTGGGAGGAAACCGGAGAAAACCCATACAGACATGGGGAGAACATGCAAACTCCACCCAGATGCAACCAGTGCTGAGGGGCAAACGTGCCACCCCGGGGCAATTTAGAACAGCCAATTCACCTTGAATCCATGTTTTTAGGATGTGGGAGGAAAACGGAGAAAACCCATACAGACATGGGGAGAACATGCAAACCACCCAGATCAGGATTCAAACCTGGATCCCCATCTCTGAGAGGCAAATGTGCTACCCGGGGGCAATTTAGAACAGCCAATTCACCTTGAATTCTGATCTGGAAAAAAATGCATACGGACAGGGGAGAACATGCAAACTCCACTCATATGCACCCAGTGCAGCAAAGCAACAGTGCCATCTGGGGCAATTTAGAGCAGCCAATTCACCTTGAATCCATGTTTTTGGGTTCTGGGAAAAACTCATATGGACATGGGGAGAACATGCAAACTCCACTCTGATGCACCCAGTGCAGAGAGGCAACCGTGCCATCTGGGGGCAATTTAGAACAGCCAGTTCACCTTGAATTCCCATGTTTTTGGTATGTGGAAGGAAACCCATACGGGCATACCCATACAGGAGAACATGCAAAGATTTGCCATCTGGGGGCAATTTAGAACAGCCAATTCACCTTGAATCCATGTTTTTTGGAATGTGGGAGGAAACTAGAAAACCTGGAGAAAACCCATATGGACACGGGGAGAACATGCAAACCACCCAGATCAGGATTCAAACCTGGATCCCCATGGCTGAGAGGTAAATGTGCTACCCGGGGCAATTTAAAACAGCCAATTCACCTTGAATCCATGTTCTTTGGATGTGAGAGGAAACCCATACAGATATGGGGAGAACATGCAAACTCCACTCAGATGCACCCAGTGCTGAGGGGCAAATGTGCCACCCCGGGGGCAATTCAGAACAGCCAATTCACCTTCAATCCATGTTTTTGCACTGTGTTCTTGCAGGTGGAACCTCCCTGCAGACTGTGGTATTTGCTGAGTTCTCTGTTCTGCAGTGGGGACGCAGCTCTGTCGCCTCCTCTGGCCGTCATGGGGAACTACAGCTCCACTGGTAATTATCCGGGTGGTTGGTGGTTGGTGGAGGGTTGGAGTTCTACGTTCCAAAGCTTTCAGATCAAAAGGTTCTTTTGTCTTTTAAAGAAATCGAGGTTTTTAAAGGCATCGTTTCAGCCGCGCAGAACCAAGAACAACGCTTAGAGAACAGAACCCTCAATAACCATGTCAGTAAGTCTTCATTAAACCTCATCACACCGAGGCATGATGGGAAGACTGCAGGTGCATGATGGGAACACTGAGTGAGGGTACACCAACTGCGTTAGGGAACACCGGGTACGTAGGGATCTCCAGGTGCGTTAGGGAACACTGGGTGCCTTAGGGATCTATAGGGTGTGTTAGGGAACACTGGGTGCCTTGGGGAACACTGGGTGCCTTAGGAATCTATAGGGTGTGTTAGGGAACACTGGGTACACTAGGGAACACTGGGTGCCTTAGGGAACTATAGGGTGTGTTAGGGAACACTGGGTGCCTTAGGGAACTATAGGGTGTGTTAGGGAACACTGGGTGCATTAGGAATCTATTGGGTGTGTTAGGGAACACTGGGTGCCTTAGGGAACTATAGGGTGTGTTAGGGAACACTGGGTGCATTAGGGAACACTGGGTGCGTTAGGGAACACTGGGTGCGTTAGGGAACACTGGGTGCGTTAGGGAACACTGGGTGCGTTAGGAATCTATAGGGTGTGTTAGGGAACACTGGGTGCCTTAGAGAACACCGGGTGCCTTAGGGGTCATCTGGTGCGTTGGAGTCATCAAGTGCATTAGGCATCGTAGGGTACATTAGGGAACACCAGATACGTAGGGTTCTCCGGGTGTGTTAGGGATCACTGGGTGCGTTAGGGATCTATAGGGTGGGTTAGGGAACACTGGGTATGTTAGGGAACACTGGGTGCGTTAGGGAACACTGGGTGCGTTAGGGAACACTGGGTATGTTAGGGAACACTGGGTGCCTTAGGGATCTCCGGGTGCCTTAGGGATCTCCGGGTGCCTTAGGGAACACTGGGTGCCTTAGGGATCTATAGGGTGTGTTAGGGAACACTGGGTGCCTTAGGGATGTATAGGGTGTGTTAGGGAACACTGGGTGCCTTAGGGAACACTGGGTGCCTTAGGGAACACTGGGTGCCTTAGGGATCTATAGGGTGTGTTAAGGAACACTGGGTGCCTTAGGGAACACTGGGTGCCTTAGGGAACACTGGGTGCCTTAGGGATCTATAGGGTGTGTTAAGGAACACTGGGTGCCTTAGGGAACACTGGGTGCCTTAGGGATCTCCGGGTGCCTTAGGGAAAACGGGGTGCATTTGGGATCTATAGAGTGGGTGAGGAAACACTGGGTATGTTAGGGATCTCTGGGTGCCTTAGGGAACACTGGGTGCCTTAGGAATCTATAGGGTGGGTTAGGGAACACGAGGTGCGTTAGGGAACACTGAGTGTCTTAGGGAACACGGGGTGCCTTAGGGAACACGGGGTGCGTTTGGGATCTATAGGGTGGGTTAGGGAACACCAGGTACGTTAGGGATCTCCGGGTGCGTTAGGGAACACCTGGTGCCTTAGGGAACACCGGGTGGGTTAGAGAATACTGGGTGGGTTAGAGAACACTAGGTACATTAGGGATCTCTGGGTGCGTTTGGGATCTATAGGGTGGGTTAGGGAACACGAGGTGCGTTAGGGAACACTGAGTGTCTTAGGGAACACGGGGTGTCTTAGGGATCTCCAGGTGTGTTAGGGATCTCCAGGTGTGTTCAGGGACACTGGGGTTCCTTAGGGAACACTGGGTGCATTAGGGAACACTGGGTGCATTAGGGGTCATCTGTTGCGTTGGGGTCATCAGGTGCATTAGGCATCGCAGGGTACTTTGGGAACACTGGGTATGTTAAGGAACGCTGAGTATGTTAGGGATAGGGGTGTGTAGGGGTTCCAGGGTACGTTAGGGAACACTGGGTGAGTTTATGGTCGGTTGGTCTGTTGGGAAACACTCTGTATTTTAGGGGTTACCAACTACCAACCATTAGGGAACGCCGGGTCCGTTGGGGAACACGGGGTGCGTTTGGGGTCGCTGGATGTGTTGGGGATCGTCAGGTCCATTAGGGAACGCCGGGAGCATGGTGTGTAGTCGGAACATTGGATGCATGTTGGGCACGTGGTTGGAGACCCTGCCGTTGTGGTTCCTCAGTGAGATTCTCTTTTGGTTCTCATCCCTCTGATCTTCAGGTGGAAGTTTTGGAACGCCTAACTGAGAACGCACAGGAACCCGATCTCTCCACCTTCAGATTCCTCCACCGTATCCCAGGGACCCCTGCAGAGGAACCAGTACCTACCACAGACACACCCATAGAACCCACAAAGAACCATGAGAACATCTAACCCCTGATTGGTCGGTAGCGTCTCATTGTTTTTCACGTGTTCTGACCTTGTATCTTGCAGAAACCGGTAGCCCCGCCTTCCTCCGGCCTTTCCACGTCCTCGGTTCCACATCTCCAGGTGTGTTCAGGGACACTGGGTGCATTAGGGGTCATCTGTTGCGTTGGGGTCATCAGGTGCGTTAGGCATCGCAGGGTACTTTGGGAACACTGGGTATGTTAAGGAACGCTGAGTATGTTAGGGATAGGGGTGTGTAGGGGTTCCAGAGAACGTTAGGGAACACGTTAGGGTCGGTCGCTGAGAACGTACGGGAACCCGATCTCTCCACCTTCAGATTCCTCCACTGTATCCCAGGGACCCCTGCAGAGGAACCAGTACCTACCACAGACACACCCATAGAACCCACAAAGAACCATGAGAACATCTAACCCCTGATTGGTCGGTAGCATCTAAAAAAACCCATACAGACATGGGGAGAACATGCAAACTCCACCCAGATGCAACCAGTGCTGAGGGGCAAACGTGCCTCCCCGGGGGCAATTTAGAACAGCCAATTCACCTTGAATCCATATTTTTAGGATGTGGGAGGAAACCGGAGAAAACCCATACAGACATGGGGAGAACATGCAAACCACCCAGATCAGGATTCAAACCTGGATCCCCATCTCTGAGAGGCAAATGTGCTACCCGGGGCAATTTAAAACAGCAAATTCACCTTGAATCCATGTTTTTAGGATGTGGGAGGAAACCGGAGAAAACCCATACACACAAGGGGAGGACATGCAAACTCCACTCTGATGCACCCAGCACTGAGGGGCAAACGTGCCACCCGGGGGCAATTTAGAACAGCCAATTCACCTTGAATCCATGTTTTTAGGATGTGGGAGGTAACCGGAGAAAACCCATACAGACATGTGGAGAACATGCAAACTCCACTCTGATGCACCCAGCGCTGAGGGGCAAACGTGCCACCCCGGGGGCAAATTAGAACAGCCAATTCACCTTGAATCCATGTTTTTAGAATGTGGGAGGAAACTGGAGAAAACCCATACAGACATGGGGAGAACATGCAAACCACCCAGATCAGGATTCAAACCTGGATCCCCATCTCTGAGAGGCAAATGTGCTACCCGGGGCAATTTAGAACAGCCAATTCACCTTGAATTCATGGTTTTGGGATCTGGAAAAAAATGCATATGGACAGGGGAGAACATGCAAACTCTTCTCATATGCACCCAGTGCAGCAAAGCAACTGTGCCATCTGGGGGCAATTTAGAGCAGCCAATTCACCTTGAATCCATGTTATTGGGTTCTGGGAAAAACCCATATGGACATGGGGAGAACATGCAAACTCCACTCTGATGCACCCAGTGCCATCTGGGGGCAATTTAGAACAGCCAGTTGACCTTGAATTCCCATGTTTTTGGTATGTGGAAGGAAACCCATACGGGCATACCCATACAGGAGAACATGCAAAGATTTGCCATCTGGGGGCAATTTAGAACAGCCAATTCACCTTGAATCCATGTTTTTTGGAATGTGGGAGGAAACTAGAAAACCTGGCGAAAACCCATATGGACACGGGGAGAACATGCAAACCACCCAGATCAGGATTCAAACCTGGATCCCCATGGCTGAGAGGTAAATGTGCTACCCGGGGCAATTTAAAACAGCCAATTCACCTTGAATCCATGTTCTTTAGATGTGAGAGGAAACCCATACAGACATGGGGAGAACATGCAAACTCCACTCAGATGCACCCAGCGTTGAGGGGCAAATGTGCCACCCCGGGGGCAATTCGTGTTGGGGAACGTCAGGTCCATAAGGGAACGCCGGGAGCATGGTGTGTAGTCGGAACATTGGATGCATGTTGGGAACGTGGTTGGAGACCCTGCCGTTGTGGTTCCTCAGTGAGATTCTCTTTTGGTTCTCATCCCTCTGATCTTCAGGTGGAAGTTTTGGAACGCCTAACTGAGAACGCACAGGAACCCGATCTCTCCACCTTCAGATTCCTCCACCGTATCCCAGGGACCCCTGCAGAGGAACCAGTACCTACCACAGACACACCCATAGAACCCACAAAGAACCATGAGAACATCTAACCCCTGATTGGTCGGTAGCATCTCATTGTTTTTCATGTTCTGACCTTGTATCTTGCAGAAACCGGTAGCCCCGCCTTCCTCCGGCCTTTCCACGTCCTCGGTTCCGTCAACCTCCTCGGTCCTGTCCGTCGTCTCCCGTCTGAAATCCCCGGACTCCTCCTCGTCTCGTCCCAAAGCGAGAGCTCCCCCCGATGGTCCTCCCACGTTACAGCAGCTGGGGGAGGAGCTGCAGGACGTGAGGGACGAACTGGAGCAACTGAAGTCCCAGCACAAGTGAGAGAGGATACGATTATAGAACCACTTTAGAACGTTGACGTAACGTTAGAACCCTCAGTGAAACTGGAACTCTTTAGCTACATACACTAAACGTAAACTGTACTTAGTAACGGTGTTTTCGGCAGACCGAACCCCCAGGGGTCTATTATAACGACCTTCAGCGACTCGTCGCGCCATGTAGCTTGAGCGCGCGCAGGTTCGCGTGGCTTGTTATCGTAACAACGTAAAATGCACGTACAAAAGAAACGTAGTAATTGGAATAAACTGACGTTGACTGCTTGCTATTTAAATGGTTGTTTTTAGGATGGTGGTGCGTCTGCGTTAATAGTGACACGTATACGGTCCCGCCACTAGGGGGAGACATACTGACACGCAGTGTAGCTATTTAAACAGCGCAGACGGAAGGCGGGGTGTAAGACTGTTGACGTCTGGAGTGGTTGTTTTTTGGGATGGTGGTGCGACTGCATTTATAGTGACACGTATACAGATACACCACTAGGGGGAGACATTCACACGCAGTGTAGCTATTTAAATGTCGCAGATGGAAGGCCCCGCAAGATAGTGACCGACATCTGACTTTGTTTTGAATGGTGGTGCGTCTGTGTTTATAGTGAGACGTATATTTCCATGCCACTAGGGGGAGACATTCACACGCAGCGTTGCTATTTAAACAGCGCAAACGGAAGGCGGGGTGTAAGACTGATGACTGTTGACGTCTGGAGTGGTTGTTTTTTGGGATGGTGGTGCAGCTGCGTTTATAGTGACACGTATCCAGATACGTCACTAGGGGGAGACATTCACATGCAGCGTTGCTATTTAAATGTCGCAGATGGAAGGCCCCGCAAGATAGTGACCGACATCTGACTTTGTTTTGAATGGTGGTGCGTCTGTGTTTATAGTGAGACGTATATGGCCATACCACTAGGGGGAGACATACTGACACTGTAGCTATTTAAACAGCGCAAACGGAAGGCGGGGTGTAAGACTGTTGACGTCTGGAGAGGTTGTTTTTTGGGATGGTGGTGCGACTGCATTTATAGTGACACGTATCCAGATACGCCACTAGGGGGAGACATTCACACGCAGCGTTGCTATTTAAACAGCGCAGACGGAAGGCGGGGTGTAAGACTGTTGACGTCTGGAGAGGTTGTTTTTTGGGATGGTGGTGCGACTGCATTTATAGTGACACGTATACAGATACGCCACTAGGGGGAGACATATTCACACGCAGTGTAGCTATTTAAATGTCGCAGCTGGAAGGCCCCACAAGATAGTGACCGACATCTGACTTTGTTTTCGAATGGTGGTGCGTCTGTGTTTATAAAGAGACGTATATGGCCATGCCACTAGGGGGAGACATTCACACGCAACGTTGCTATTTAAACAGCGCAGACGGAAGGTGGGGTGTAAGACTGTTGACGTCTGGAGAGGTTGTTTTTTGGGATGGTGGTGCGTCTGCGTTTATAGTGACACGTATCCAGATACGTCACTAGGGGGAGACATTCACATGCAGCGTTGCTATTTAAATGTCGGAGATGGAAGGCCCCGCAAGATAGTGACCGACATCTGACTTTGTTTTTGAATGGTGGTGCGTCTGTGTTTATAAAGAGACGTATATGGCCATGCCACTAGGGGGAGGCATTCACACGCAACGTTGCTATTTAAACAGCGCAGACGGAAGGCGGGGTGTAAGACTGTTGACTGTTGACGTCTGGAGAGGTTGTTTTTTGGGATGGTGGTGCGACTGCGTTTATAGTGACACGTATCCAGATACGCCACTAGGGGGAGACATATATACACGCAGTGTAGCTATTTAAATGTCGTAGATGGAAGGCCCCACAAGATAGTGACCGACATCTGACTTTGTTTTCGAATGGTGGTGCGTCTGCGTTTATAGTGAGACGTATATGGCCATACCACTAGGGGGAGACATACTGACACGCAGTGTAGCTATTTAAACAGCGCAAACGGAAGGCGGGGTGTAAGACATTTGACTGTTGACGTCCGGAGAGGTTCTTTTTTGGATGGTGATGCAGCTGCGTTTATAGTGACACGTAAACAGATACACCACTAGGGGGAGACATTCACACACAGTGTAGCTATTTAAACAGCGCAGATGGAACAATAGTAACGCGCGCTGTGTTTCCGTCGCAGGAGGGAGATCAAGCTGCTGATTAACGAACTGGACGAGGAGAAGAAGCTGCGGTTGTCTCTCCAGGTGAACGAGTCGATCCCTAACGCCGTACCGCGGTCGAGGCGGTGGCGACGCTCCCTCACCGCTGTGTTCCGTCGCAGGTGGAGGTCCAACGTATGAAGAAGCGCATGAGTAAATGAGAACGCGGCGGGACGTCCGAACGGCACCCCTGCATCCGGACGTCCACGGGTCACGCCTACAGGAGACACAGTCTCAGTTCCAGTTCATCCCCGCGGCGTCGGATGGGGTCGAGACCGCGACCCCGCCTCGTGACCCCACCCACCGGACGGGCCTTCCCCAAACTGTTGCCACACGAGTGACCAAAATATTCTGATGATTTTCATATAAAACAACGAGTCAGCTTTTTCTCTCGGTTCTCTTTACTTACGAATAAAATAAAAAAAAAAAAAGATTGTCCACAAACTTTAGAACACTTTAGAATCAAACTAAAATTAATTAAAAGCTTGTAAATATATTTATTAATTATTATTATTATTATAAAAATGCTGTGGATTTGACTTGTCAGACATTCAGTTCACCATTTAGCCACCAGAGGGCACCACCGCACTGAATGAAATAACAATGGGGTGAATCGAATGGAAGGACTCGCATGTGATTCGTGAATCGTGTAGATTTGACTCGTCAGACATGCAGTTCACCATTTGGCCACCAGAGGGCGCCACCACACTGACTCAAATAACAATGAGGTGAATCGAATGGAAGCATTCGTTTGAACACTGTCCCAGATCCTGAAATCTCAATTGCGACAAACATGAATCGTGTAGTTTTGACTCATCATTCAGTTCACCACTTGCGCCACCAGAGGGCGCCACCGCATTGTACGCTGTGAGCACGGTGCTTTCCATGGTTCACGAGTCAACACATGACCTCACGGGTGTATCGAAGCTGAGAAATGAAGGGATTTTAAAGAAATAAACACATTAGGAGTTTTGTATGTTCTCTACAGCCCACCCCGGGTCTATTTTATAATACGGATGGATTTTGTAGTTCTATGATGATAGACTGTAGTCCACTGATTCACTGGTGGTTGATTCAGTGACATTGGTGTGGTGGGGGGGGGGGGGTGAAAGGTGGAGCAGTTTGGTGAATGAAATGACAATGAGGTGAATCGAACGGAAGGATTCGTTTGAACACCGTCTCAGATCCTAAAATCTCAATTACGATACGTGTGATTCAAACACTGAGTTATTTAAGACCCATTAAATGGCTCACTGACTCCATGCTTTAAAAATGTTATTCCAATGCTGTGCTGGTACAGAGAAGAATCAGATGCAATGATTCATTAGCGAGAACAGAACGATTCACTGAATCAGGCAGAGGTCATCTCTGGTGAATCAGAGGGAGTTGCTGGTTAAAGTGAGTCTTAGTGACTGAATCGTTTATGAATTCATCAGAACTGGAGCTTCGGCGTGGGAGGAGGCTGAAGGTCCGAGGTTGGCGCTTTTGTAGGTCCTTCTTCAGATGATGGAGTGGTTTGAGCTCAGACCCACACTCAGGTTTCACATCCACACATAGCACTGAGGTGGAGGACTGAGGTGGAGCAATGAGGTGGAGTATGGAGGTGGAGCATGGAGGTGGAGCACGGAGGTGGAGGACTGAGGAGGAACATCGTGTGGAGGACTGAGGTGGAGAGGAAGGCGGAGCACAGAGGTGGGGGACTGAGGTGAAGCACGGAGGTAGCGCAGGAGGGTGGACCATAGGGGTGGAGGACTGAGGTGGAGCACAGGGGTGGAGCATGGAGGCGGAGCACAGGGGTGGAAGACTGAGATAGAGCATGGAGGCGGAGCGCGGGGTGGAGGACTGAGGTGGAGCAGGGAGGCAGAGCATGTGGGTGAAGGACTGAGTTGAAGCAGGGGGGTGGAGCATGGAGGGTTCGAACCCACTCCGTCTGATCCACTGGTTCCAGTTTGTGAGATGAAAAGATAAACACTACTTTATTAAAGGTTCCATATAGTTCCTGGTTTTCATCTTGGTTCCCTGTGCTGATCCTCCAGCGCCTCTCACAGTGCTTCTCTCAGTTCCTAGTGGGGGCAGCCCCTGTGGGGGGGAATCCATGGTCCGGTTCCAGGTCAGGCGATGGAGCTGGTCCTGGATCAGAAGTTGGAGTCTGCACAGGTGACGGGTCTGAACGTGAACTCCTGGTTCTCCTCCAGCAGGAGATCATAACGGCACATCGGCCTGGAACCAGAGAGAGAACCAAACCGAGAACTACACGTGTATCAAAGTCTACAGTTTCATCCAGACTGAGAGAGAGAGAGAGAGAGAAAGAGAGGGAGGACTTGATGGAGGGAGGACTTGCAGAGGGAGGAGTTGGTAAAGGGAGGAGGGGCAGTACGAGGACTTGACAGTGGGAAGAATTGACGGAGGGAGGAGTTGACAGAGGAAGGACTAGTAAAGGGGGAGTTGCAGAGGAAGAAGTTGACAGAGGGAGAAGTTGCAACGGGAGGAGTGACAGAGGGAGGAGTGGACAGAGGGAGGACTTGACAGAGGGAGGACTTGACAGAGGGAGGACTTGACAGGGGGAGGACTTGACAGGGGGAGGACTTGACAGGGGGAGGACTTGACAGGGGGAGGACTTGACAGGGGGAAGAGTAGCAGAGGGAGGACTTGCAGAGGGAGGACTTGCAGAGGGAGGACTTGCAGAGGGAGGACTTGCAGAGGGAGGACTTGCAGAGGGAGGACTTGCAGAGGGAGCGCTTGACAGAGGGAGCGCTTGACAGAGGGAGCGCTTGACAGAGGGAGGACTTGACAGAGGGAGGACTTGACAGGGGGAAGAGTGGCAGAGGGAGGACTTGCAGAGGGAGAAGTTGACAGAGGGAGAAGTTGACAGAGGGAGCGCTTGACAGAGGGAGCGCTTGACAGAGGGAAGAGTGGCAAAGGGAGGACTTGCAGAGGGAGGACTTGCAGAGGGAAGACTTGCAGAGGGAGGACTTGCAGAGGGAGGACTTGACAGAGGGAGGACTTGACAGAGGGAGGACTTGACAGAGGGAATACTTGACAGAGGGAGGAGTTGCCAGAGGGAGGATATGCCAGAGGGAGGATAGAGGATATGCCAGAGGGAGGATATGCCAGAGGGAGCGCTTGACAGAGGGAGCGCTTGACAGAGGGATCGCTTGACAGAGGGAGGATATGTCAGAGGGAGGACTTGACAGAGGGAGGACTTGACAGAGGGAGGACTTGACAGAGGGAGGACTTGACAGAGGGAGGACTTGACAGAGGGAGGACTTGACAGAGGTAGCGCTTGACAGAGGGAGCGCTTGACAGAGGGAGCGCTTGACAGAGGGAGCGCTTGACAGAGGGAGGAGTGGCAGGGGGAAGAGTGGCAGAGGGAGGACTTGCAGAGGGAGGACTTGCCGAGGGAGGACTTGACAGAGGGAGCGCTTGACAGAGGGTGCACTTGACAGAGGGTGCACTTGACAGAGGGTGCACTTGACAGAGGGTGCACTTGACAGAGGGAGCGCTTGACAGAGGGAGCGCTTGACAGAGGGAGCGCTTGACAGAGGGAGGACTTGACAGAGGGAGGAGTTGCCAGAGGGAGCACTTGACAGAGGGTGCTCCCTCTGTCAAGTCCTCCCTCTGTCAAGCCCTCCCTCTGTCAAGCAGAGGGAGGACTTGACAGAGGGAGGGCTTACAGAGGGAGGACATCAAAGTAAGAGGATAAGAGTAATAAACGATGTGGGCGGAGTCACTCGATACCTCTCGCCGTTCTCCAGGGGGGTGAGGCGAAAGCGCAGAACACGCAGTTTGTAGCGAGCGGAACAGGAGGTTCCCACGTTGTACTTCAGCGTGATTCGGTCCACGGAACGCACGTCCCGCTCGAACTGCGCCAGCATGGCCGTCTCGCCGAAGCGCTCGAACTTATACCACTTACTGCAACAGACAGGAACTGCGTCAGCGGGTGGCGCCAAGGAGGTCGCTCTGCAGCTGCCAGTGCTGCGGCAGGAACTCACTGGTCGACGTGGACGGAGGTCTCGTCCGTGCGGTTGTGAAGCGTGATGCTGATGGTTCCCCATCGCGGCTCGGAGTTCCAGCTCACAATCTCCAGCTTATAGTTGCTTTCTGGAACGGGAACCGGAATGCTGGATTAACAAGGAGAACCTAGCGAAGTGCTCGGCCGTCGGTAAAAGCTTCCACTCACTGCAGAACGGAGACTCGGCATTCGTACTGAAGTAGGTGCTGGTCTGGTTAAGTTCTACCAGGACTTCCCTCCATCTGATGACATCATAACCTGAAGACAGAACACATAGCAGGTCATTATGATGTCACATGTTCTGGGTTATAGACCTGGGCTGTGTCACATGACCGTAAAGCTCAGGAGAACTGGTCGCTCCTGAGGTGGTGGTGTGATGGGGGGGAAGGGGTTATCATGAGGTCACAGTGATGTCAGAACGCTTACCGAACAGTGGGCAGCCCATGGAGCCGAAGCTCTCGCAGCTTAAACACTTCCCGGCCAAGAAGCTGTCGTAGTCAGTGCAGGGATAGGCCACAGTCCGACACGAGCCCCTCACAGAGTCCAGGAACAGCAAAACTGAGCGCTGGTGGTCGCACTTAAAATACGCGGAACCTATCGGTTCAACCAATCAATCAATCAGTCATACAGAACGCCTGGTGGTCAGAGGACAGACAGACGGATACGGGAGAGGACAGACAGCCGTGAGCTACAACAGACATGGGGGCAGATAGACAGGTTGAAGGCCAAGACATATAGACAAGACAGACAAGCGGAGGGAGGGCGGGCAGATGGAGGGAGAAAGGGCAGGCAGACAGATGAAGGGCATGGCAGACGGACGGACAGACAGAGGGAGGACGGACAGACAGAGGGAGGGCGGACAGACAGAGGGAGGGCGGCTAGATGGACGGATGAAGGGCAGGTAGACGGAGGGAGGCCAGACAGACGGATGGAGGGTGTACAAACGGAGGGAGAAAGGGCAGGCAGCCAGACGGAGGGCATGGCAGATGGATGGACAGTCAGAGGGAAGGAGGGCAGACAGATGGACGGAGGGTGGGCAGACAGATAGACGGAGGGTGGGCAGACGAAGGGAGCGTGGGCAGACGAAGGGAGGGCGGGCAGACGAAGGGAAGGCGGGCAGATGAAGGGAAGGCGGGCAGACGGAGGGACAGAGGGCAAGCAGATGAAAAGACAGAGGGTGGACAGACGAAGGGTGGACAGACGAAGGGAGGGCAGACAGACAGAGGGACTGAGGGCAGATGGAGGGCAGGCAGATGAAAAGACAGAGGGTGGGCAGACGTAGGGAGGGCAGACAGATGGACGGACCGACTAAGGAAGGGCGGATAAATGGACGGACGAAGGGCGTGCAGACGGAGGGAGGCCAGACAGACAGACAAACAGACGGAGGGTGGGCGGACAGATGTACAGAGGGAGGGAGGGAGGGCGGGCAGGCAGACAGACAGAAGGGCATGGTAGATGGACGGACGGACGGCGGACAGACGGAAGGCAGATAGAGGGCGGACGGTCGGAGGAACTGACCTGAGAACAGGCTCTTGGGACAGCCGGGCTGATCGGCCCCCCCGTTGGCGTAGTAGTCGATATGTCCGAGGGGCTCCCGGTACCCGAGCGCTGAGTGAACATCAGAGACCCGGTCAGCTCGAACCCGAGCCCGTCAGCACCCCCACCCCCAGACTCACCGTCCCCCAAGACTCACCGTCCCCCCTCAGACTCACTGTCCCCCCTCAGACTCACAGTCCCCCCTCAGACTCACCATCCCCCTTCAGACTCACCGTCTCCAGACTCACCGTCCCCCTTCAGACTCACCGTCCCCCCTCAGACTCACAGTCTCCTCTCAGACTCACCGTCCCCCCTCAGACTCACCGTCCCCCCTCAGACTCACCGTCCCCCCTCAGACTCACCGTCTCCAGACTCACCGTCCCCCCTCAGACTCACTGTCCCCCCTCAGACTCACTGTCCCCCCCAGACTCACCGTCCATGTCTGTGTGCACCGCGTCCACGAAGAGCGCGTCGCTCGGGTCCAGACGGTCCGCCGTCGACTTCCCCTTAAACATGGGACCCGCCGGATCCAGGGCTTCGGGGACGGCAACAAAACAGGGAGAACATGCCAAACTCAGCAGCTCATCCAGCACGAAAAACAAGCCTCGTCTACCGACCCTTTAGTGATTCTAGCCGTCGGCCCCTCCCATCATGCAGTGCGGGGCTTCTCACCTGTGATCCGGCCAATGGAACCGTTGAACTCGGCGCCCGTGAAACCCGAGATGTGAGCTCCCAAACTCACACCGATCATATGAACCAGACTCAGAGGAGTACCCGCATCCTGCACACAGAGACACAAACAGAGACACACACAGAGACACACACACAGAGACACACACAGAGACACACACACAGAGACACACACACACAGAGACACACACAGACACACACAGAGACACACACACACACAGAGACACACACAGAGAGACACACACAGAGACACACACAGAGACACACACACAGAGACACACACACAGAGACACACACACAGAGACACACACACAGAGACACACACACAGAGACACACACACACACAGAGACACACACACACACACAGAGAGACACAGAGACAGAGAGAGAGAGAGAGAGAGAGAGAGAGACACACACAGAGAGCGAGAGAGAGACACACACACAGAGACACAGACACAGAGAGAGAGACACAGAGACGCAGACAGAGAGAGAGAGAGAGAGAGAGACAGACAGAGAGACAGAGACACAGAGAGAGACAGAGAGAGACAGACATAGAGAGAGAGACACAGAGAGAGACACACACACACACACACAGAGACACACAGACACACACACACACAGACAGACACACACAGACAGACACACACACACACACACACACAGAGAGAGACACAGACAGACACACACACACACACACAGAGAGACACACAGAGAGACACAGACACACACACACACACACACACACACACACAGACAGACACACACACACACACACACAGACAGACACACACACACTCAAATGAAAACTCCGCCTTCAAATAAATTGAATCTAAATCTGAGAACAGAGAACTCGAGATCACATCCGGTGTGGAGGCCACATTAAGAGAACCACAACCCACAGAGGAACTACAGCAACACACACTCACACACACACACACACACACACACACACACACACACACACACACACACTGTGGTGGATCAGCAGCAGGTATAAAGCTGCATGCTCATGGGACCGTTGCACGACCTCATCATCATCTTCATCATCATCTTCATCATCATCTTCATCATCTTCTTCTTCATCACACAGATGCTGAGGGCGGTGCTGTGGTTGTAGCCTATCTGCTTAAAGGTTGTTGATATGCTGCATGAGACTTCCTGTCTCTTTGATCTTCAGAGATCAAAAAAGAGAATTCTGACCCTCTGACGCCTTTAATGCTCTCTTCATTTTACAGACTTTAAAATCACCCAACCGCCCCGTCACCTCCACCCGACCGCCCCGTCACCTCCACGCAAACGCCCCGTCACCTCCACCCGACCGCCCCGTCACCTCCACCCGACCGCCCCGTCACCTCCACCCGACCGCCCCGTCACCTCCACCCGACCGCCCCGTCACCTCCACCCGACCGCCCCGTCACGACCACCCGACCGCCCCGTCGCCTCCACCCGACCGCCCCGTCGCCTCCACCCCGACCGCCCCGTCACGTCCACCCGACCCGCCCCGTCGCCTCCACCCGACCGCACCCGTCACCTCCACCCGACCGCCCCGTCACCTCCACCCGCCGCCCCGTCGTCACCTCCAACCCGACCCGCCCCGTCACGACCAACCCGGACCGCCCCGTCACCTCCATTTCCCGAGTCCAGGCCCCGTCACCTCCACTCCGACCGCCCCGTCACCTCCACCCCGACCGCCCCGTCACCTCCACCCGACCGCCCACCGCCACCCGTCACGACCCACTTCCGACCGCCCCGTCACCTCCACCCAGCACCGCCCCGTCACCTCCACCCGACCGACCGCCCCCGTCACCTCCACCCGACCGCCCCGTCACTCACCACCCGACCGCCCCGTCACGACCACCCGACCCGCCCCCGTCACCTCCACCCGACCGCCCGTCACCCGTCCACGACCCGACCGCACCCGTCCACGACCACGCCGATCCGCCCCGTCGACGCCACCCCGACCGCCCCGTCACCTCCATCCGACCGCGTGCCCGTCACCTCCACCCGACCGCAGCCCGTCCCTCCACCCGACCGCCCCGTCACGACCACCCCCGACCGCCCCGTCACCTCCACCCGACCGCCCCCCGTCACCTCCACCCGACCGCCCCGTCACCTCCACCCGACCCCGCCCCGTCACCTCCACCCGACCGCCCCCGTCACCTCCACCCGACCGACCGCCCCGTCACGACCACACCACCGCCCCGTCACCTCCACCCCGACCGGCTACGCCCCGTCACGACCACCCGACCGCCCCGTCACCTCCACCACCCGACCGCCCCCGTCACCTCCACCTTCCGACCGCCCCGTCACGACACCACCCGAACCGCCCCGTCACCTCCACCAGGCCCGACCATTTTGTCGGGGCCCCGTCACGACCACCCGACCGCCCCGTCACCTCCACACCGACCGCCCCGTCACGACCACCCGACCGCCCCGTCACCTCCACCCGACCGCCCCGTCACGACCACCGGAGACCGACCGCCCCCGTCACCTCCACCCCGACCCGCCCCGTCACGACCACCCCCGCACCGCCCCGTCACCTCCACCCGACCGCCCCGTCACCTCCACCCGACCGCCCCGTCACGACCACCCGACCGCCCCGTCACGACCACCCGACCGCCCCGTCACCTCCATCCGACCGCCCCGTCACCTCCACCCGACCGCCCCGTCACCTCCACCCGACCGCCCCGTCACGACCACCCGACCGCCCCGTCACCTCCACCCGACCGCCCCGTCACCTCCACCCGACCGCCCCGTCACCTCCACCCGACCGCCCCGTCACCTCCACCCCCGACCGCCCCGTCAACGACCACACCCACCGCCCCGTCACCTCCACCCGACCGCCCCGTCACGACCACCCGACCGCCCCCCGTCACCTCCCCCGACCGCCCCGTCACCTCCACCCCCGACCGCCCCGTCACGACCACCCGACCGCCCCGTCACCTCCACCCGACCCGCCCCGTCACGACCACCTACCGACCGCCCCCCCCGTCACCTCCACCCGACCGCCCCGTCACGACCCACCCGACCGCCCCGTCACCTCCACCCCGACCGCCCCGTCACGACCACCCGACCGCCCCGTCACGACACACCCGACCGCCCCGTCACCTCCACCCGACCGCCCCCCGTCACCTCCACCCCCGACCGCCCCGTCACCTCCACCCGACCGCCCCGTCACCTCCACCCGACCGCCCCGTCACCTCCACCCGACCGCCCCGTCACGACCACACGACCGCCCCGTCACCTCCACCCGACCGCCCCGTCACGACCACCCGACCGCCCCGTCACCTCCACCCGACCGCCCCGTCACCTCCACCCGACCGCCCCGTCACCTCCACCCGACCGCCCGTCACCTCCACCCGACCGCCACGTTCACCTCCACCCGACGCCCCGTCACGACCAACCCGACCGACCCCCCGTCACGACCACCCGACACGCCCCGTCGCCTCCACCCGACCGCCCCGTCGCCTCCACCCGACCGCCCCGTCGCCTCCACCCGACCGCCCCGTCGCCTCCACCCGACCGCCCCGTCGCCTCCACCCGACCGCCCCGTCGCCTCCACCCGACCGCCCCGTCGCCTCCACCCGACCGCCCCGTCGCCTCCATCCGACCGCCCCGTCACCTCCATCCAACCGCCCCGTCACGACCACCCAAATAACCCCGTCACCTCCACCCAACCGCCCCGTCACCTCCACCCAACCGCCCCGTCACCTCCACCCAACAACCCCGTCACGACCACCCAACCGCCCCGTCACCTCCACCCAACCGCCCCGTCACGTCCACCCATCCGCCCCGTCACGACCACCCAACCGCCCCGTCACCTCCACCCAACCGCCCCGTCACCTCCACCCAACAGCCCCGTCACGACCACCCAACCGCCCCGTCACGACCACCCAACCGCCCCGTCACGACCACCCAACCGCCCCGTCACCTCCACCCAACCACCC
>JAFMOC010000469.1:127500-145000 GCA_019802505.1 Corydoras sp. C115
ACCTGTCCATGTCCACACACACTAACCAGACTCTCTCTCTCTCTCACACACACACACACACACACACACACACACACCTGTAAACATCACACACTCACCTGTCCATGTCCACCCACACTAACCAGACTCTCACACTCTTACACTTACACACACACACACACGATGCGCCCACAAACCCACACACACACGATGCGCCCATACACACACACACACACACACACACACACACACACACACACACACCTGTAAACATCACACACTCACCTGTCCATGTCCACCCACACTAACCAGACTCTCTCTCTCTCTCTCACACACACACACACACACACACACACACACACACCTGTAAACATCACACACACACCTGTCCATGTCCGCCCACACTAACCAGACTCTCACACTCATATACACACACACACACACACACACCTGTAAACATCACACACACACCTGTCCATGTGCACCCACACTAACCAGACTCTCACACACACACACACACACACACAAACCCACACACACGCACACCTGTAAACATCACACACACACCTGACCATGTACACCCACACTAACCAGACTCTCTCTCTCTCTCACACACACACACACACACACACACACACCTGTAAACATCACACACTCACCTGTCCATGTACACCCACACTAACCAGACTCTCACACTCATACACACACACACACCTGTAAACATCACACACACACCTGTCCATGTCCACACACACTAACCAGACTCTCTCTCTCTCTCTTACACACACACACACACACACACACACACACACACACACACACACACACACCTGTCCATGTCCACCCACACTAACCAGACTCTCACACTCATACACACACACACACACACACACACACACACCTGTAAACATCACACACTCACCTGTCCATGTCCACACACACTAACCAGACTCTCTCTCTCTCACACACACACACACACACACACACACTCACCTGACCATGTCCACACACACTAACCAGACTCTCTCTCTCTCTCACACACACACACACCTGTAAACATCACACACTAACCAGACTCTCTCTCTCTCTCACACACACACACACACACACCTGTAAACATCACACACTAACCAGACTCTCTCTCTCTCTCACACACACACACACACACCTGTAAACATCACACACTCACCTGACCATGTCCACACACACTAACCAGACTCTCTCTCTCTCACACACACACACACACACACACACACACACACACACACACACCTGTAAACATCACACACTCACCTGTCCATGTCCACACACACTAACCAGACTCTCTCTCTCTCACACACACACACACACACACACACACACACACACCTGTAAACATCACACACTCACCTGTCCATGTCCACACACACTAACCAGACTCTCTCTCTCACACACACCTGTCCATGTCCACCCACACTAACCAGACTCTCACACTCTTACACTTACACACACACACACACACGATGCGCCCACAAACCCACACACACACGATGCGCCCATACACACACACACACACACACACACACACACACACACACACACACACCTGTAAACATCACACACACACCTGTCCATGTCCGCCCACACTAACCAGACTCTCACACTCATACACACACACACACACACCTGTCCATGTGCACACACACTAACCAGACTCTCTCTCTCTCTCTCACACTTACACACACACACACCTGTAAACATCACACACTCACCTGTCTATGTCCACACACACTAACCACACTCTCTCTCTCTCTCTCACACACACACACACACACACACACACCTGTAAACATCACACACTCACCTGACCATGTCCACCCACACTAACCAGACTCTCTCTCTCTCTCACACACACACACACACCTGTAAACATCACACACTCACCTGACCATGTCCACCCACACTAACCAGACTCTCACACTCATACACACACACACACACACCTGTCCATGTGCACACACACTAACCAGACTCTCTCTCTCTCTCTCACACTTACACACACACACACCTGTAAACATCACACACTCACCTGTCTATGTCCACACACACTAACCACACTCTCTCTCTCTCTCTCACACACACACACACACACACACACACCTGTAAACATCACACACTCACCTGACCATGTCCACCCACACTAACCAGACTCTCTCTCTCTCTCACACACACACACACCTGTAAACATCACACACTCACCTGACCATGTCCACCCACACTAACCAGACTCTCTCTCTCTCACACACACACACACACACACACACACACACACACACACACACACACACACACACACACAGACCCCCGAACCCCCTCCCGCTTCTTACCATGATCTCGCGCTCTCAGGTCCACGGCCACGCGCCGCGCGACACCGTCTGTTCCACAGAAGACCGAGAACGAGGAAACCGTCAGAACCTCCGCCCCGCCTTCAGCACACACACACACACACACACACACACACACACACACACACACACACACACATACACTCTCTCTCTCTCACACACACACACACAAAGGTGCCGCATTCCAGACGCTCGTGCTACCTGTAACAGGAAGTGAGGACAGAACAGAATCGCGCGGGTGGAGTTTCATCTGAATAATAAGTACAAACAATAAACTAATAAATCAATAAATCAACTTTAAAAATAAAAAAAAACATACGCATACAAACGACTTAACACGAACCTCAAACAGAATGAACTCAACAAACAGCTCCGACAAACTTCTCAATGAACGCAAAAGTCCTGTTCTGCACGACGTCACCGGCAGAGGGCGGCAGAGGGCAGCAGACGAGAGCGGTCGAACCGGTTCGACGGCATTGACGTCATTAAAAACGACATAAAACCACCGGGTTCGCTTTCAATTCACCTTTAATTCGTCGTTTCATTTCATCAAGAGGAAATTTCACACTTACAAACATCATTTCTGTAACGTAACCCCACGCCCCCCGTCCTGCCACTTTGATGGATTAAAGGTGTAAAGCTCCAGGTTGCCCCCCCACCCCCCCAATTCAGTGCAGTGTGGGTCAGCTGTGTGATATCTCATCCAGAGGTGGCCCACATCTGTATTCCACACTGGGAGCGAGGTATGAGGTTGGAGGTTATGAGGTTGGGGGTTCTGGGGTACCAGAGATGGAGGTGAAGACGTCATTAAACCAATTACAGCACGTAAACGTTCTCCGTCTTCGGCGCCGCGTCTGACAGTGATGGAGGAAATGAGGATGATGAGGATGATGAGAATGATGAAGGTGGAGGCAGGTCGGCGGCGCACAGGCCTCTGCAATACACTGCAAAGAGACGTGAGGTTGGAGAACCGGAGACGTAGAACAGAACGAATCATCAATAAGTCATGCGGCGGTGGTGGGAGGGGGGCCACCCAGGGGAGAACATTTCGGACGCTGGGCAGATACACCCAGGACAGGGGGGCAATCTATCACTGGACACACACACTCACTCACTCAGACACACTCTATCTGGGGCAATTTGGAGCATTCAATTAACCTTGAAACAATGTTTTTGGACTGCGGACACGGAGAGAACATGCAAACTCCACCCAGATTGGTATCTTCCGCTTTATCCTATATTAGGGTCGAGGGGGGGGGGGGGGGTTCCCCATGCCCATCCAGAAGAGAACGTTCCGGGCGCTGGGCAGATACACCCAGGACAGGGGGCAATCTATCACTGAACACACACTCACTCTCTATGGGGCAATTTAGAGCATTTACAGTAATTTACCTTGAATGCATGTTTCTGGACTGTGGGAGGAAACCCACGCGGACACGGGGAGAACATACAAACTCCACCCAGACTGGGATGTGAACCGGGAATCCCCAGCGCTGAGAGGAGAACATGCTAAACCACTAAGCCACCGTGCCACCCCAAATTAATTAATTATCTTCTATTTAATCCTCTATGGGGGGTGGGGGGGGGAGTGGGGGTTCCACATGCCCAACCAGGGGAGAACGTTTCGGGCGCTGGGCAGATACACCCAGGACAGGGGGCAATCTATCACTGGACCCACACTCACTCACACAGACACACTCTATATGGGGCAATTTGGAGAGTTCAATTCACCTTGAATCCATGTCTTTGGACTGTGGGAGGAAACCGGAGAACCCAGAGGAAACCCACATGGACACGGGGAGAACATGCAAACTCCACCCAGATGGAGATTTGAACTGGGAATCCCCAGTGCTGAGAGGAGAACATGCCAAACACTAGAGGGGGCAATCTTTCACTGGACACACACTCACTCACACAAACATACTCTCTATGGGGCAATTTGGAGCATTCAATTCACCTTGAAACCATGTTTTTAGACTGTGGGGGGAAATCGGTGAACCCGGACGAAACACATGTGGGCACGGGGAGAACATGCAAACTCCACCCAGATTGGGATTCGAACCGGGAATCCCCAGCACTGAGGAGAACATGCCAAACACTACACCACCCATCTCCATCCAGGGGAGAACGTCTCGGATGCTTATCAGATACACCCAGGACAGGGGGCAATCTATCACTGGACACACACTCACTCACACAAACATACTCTCTATGGGGCAATTTGGAGCGTTCAATTCACCTTGAAACCATGTTTTTGGTCTGTGAGGGGAAACTGGTGAACCCGGAGGAAACACATGTGGACACGGGGAGAACATGCAAACTCCACCGAGATTGGGATTCAAGCACCGGATTCCCAGCGCAGGGAGGAGAACATGCCAAACCACTAAGCCACCGTGGGGGGAGGGGGTTCCCCATGCCCATCCAGGGGAGAACGTTTGGGGCGCCGGGCAGATACTCCCAGGACAGGGGGGCAATCTATCTCTGGACACACACTCACACACTTTATATGGGGCAATTTGGAGAACTCAATTGTACCTTGAATCCATGTTTTTTGGACTGTGGGAGGAAACCGGAGAACCCGGAGGAAACCCACACGGACACGGGGAGAACATGGAAACTCCACCCAGATGGGGATTCGAACCGGGAAATCCCTAATGCTGAGAGGAGAACATGCCAAACCACTAAGCCCCCTGGACTTTGTAGTCCCACACGTACAGACTGTAGTCCGTCTGTCATTGGTCCGGTCCGATCAGGTGGCGTGTTGGTGGTGCAGGTGGGGCGGAGCCTGCTGCAGGTTCGAATCCCGGTGTCCCTCTCTAATGGGTGCTGTATTCTGATTGGTTACCGTATTCTGCCGTGTCATCGGGTGGGCTTGCCGGCTGCTGATTGGTCGACCTGCGTCCCACTCCCCTGCGCATGTAGACGTAGGGACTGTCCCCGCTCTCTGGAACATCAGAGCAGAACGTCTCAGAACCTGCATGCTGTCTGAAGGACATGCAGGTCTTTAGAACCTGTCTCACCGCTCGCTTTCCGTCCGATGGACCTCCTCACCATCGTGAAGACGGCGCCCCCCAGAGTCACCAAGAGGAAACAGCAACATACCACCAACGTGGAGAAATAACCTGTTACAGAAGTTCAAACGGAGCGCATTAGAACCTCGACACCTCCTAATATTATTAATTATTATTATTAGTGTTATTAATTATTATTATTATTATTATTATTATTATTATTATTATTATTATTATTATTATTATTTATTGGTAATTATTAATTATTATTGATCATTATTATTGTTAATAATAATATGATTGTTATTTATTAATCATTTTTATATTTATTATTTTTGTTATTATTATTACTGCTATTATTATTATTATGATTTTTAAATTATGAATTATTATATTTATTATTATAATTGTTGTTGTTATTATTATTATTATTATTATTATTATTATTATTATTATTTGTATTATTATTATTATTATTATTATTATTTGTATTATTATTATTATTATTATTATTATTATTATTATTATTATTATTTGTATCATTATTATTATTGTATTATTTATTATTATTATTATTAAATAATTATTGTTATTATTATTATTATTATTATTATTATTATTATTATTATTATTTGTATCATTATTATTATTGTATTATTTATTATTATTATTATTAAATAATTATTGTTTATTATTATTATTATTATTATTATTATTTGTATCATTATTATTTGTATCATTATTATTTGTATCATTATTATTATTATTATTATTTGTATTATTATTATTATTATTATTATTATTATTATTATTATTATTAAATGATGATTGTTATTATTATTATTATATGTATTATTATTATTATTATTATTATTATTATTATTATTATTATCATTAGTATTATTATATCAGTAGTAGTAGTAGTAGTATTTGTATCATTATATTATTGTAGTATTTATTATTATTATTTAATGATTATTGTTATTATTATTATTATTATTATTATTATTATTATTATTGTTGTTGTTATTATTTGTATTATTATTATTATTATTATTATTATTATTATTATTATTATTATTAAATGATGATTGTTATTATTATTATTATTATTTTTATTTTATTATTATTTTTTTTATTATTATTATTAAGCTGACACCTTGTGGTCACGATGAAAACTACACTCTGGAGGTGGAGTGGATCCCGGTGCTGTTACCTCTGCAGCCTGGGGCCTGTCCCGTCACTCTGCTGACTTTATTGAAGGCCTCACACAGCAGATGTTGGGGCAGCGGCTGGAACTCCATCCTGATCTCTTTCTGAAGCACCGCTTTAGTCGACCCCGGCGAGGTTCCGCTGACGTTCCACGTCCACCTGAGGAACACGTCGTCTCCGCCGTCCACGCTGCAGCTCACCGACTGCTGTCCCCAAGAGGAGCAGGAGCGCCTCACCCGGAGCCCCGCCACCACGTCTGCACCGCCGACAAACAAACACCAGCGTCATCCACCACCCAAAGAGAACCCGCTCGGCGGGGTTCCTGTGGGACGTGGAGAACCTAATGGACTGGAGGTGTTGCTGGGATAGGCCCGAGCACCGGATGTCTTGAGTGTGTGAAGCTGGAGATCTTACTGAGGATGTGGAGGGTGGTGGATTCACTGGTCAGCCTGTGTCCTGATTGGTTGTAGACCGTCACGCTGTAGTTTCCGGAGTCTGCGGTTCCCCCGCGGTGGAGCCGCAGCGTTCCGTTGACGAACAGCGAGAACTTGTGTTGTTTCTGGGGGATGACGTGGAGGTTTCGGCTGATCTGCTCCCGCTCACAGCGCCACCGCACGTCAATCAGCTGGGCCGGCGGGACGCGCGCCCTCAGGTGCAGATACACGTCCGATCCTGCAGGGTGCGCCACCACCACCGCGCCACCACCTGCTGACCAGAGCAACAACACAACCACAACCTTCATTCACTTACACGCAACCATTTTTTACACAACTATTAATTACTACAGTATTAATCATAACGGTATTAATTAGTACAGTATTAATCAGTTGAGTATTAATCAATACAGTATTAATCATAACAGTATTAGTCAGTTGAGTATTAATCAATACAGTATTAATCAGTTCAGTATTAATCAATACAGTATTAATCAGTACAGTATTAATCAGTACAGTATTAATCATAACAGTATTAATCAGTTGAGTATTAATTAATACAGTATTAATCATAAAAGTATTAATCAGTAAAGTATTAATCAGTTGAGTATTATTCAATACAGTATTAATCATAACAGTATTAGTCAGTTGAGTATTAATCAATACAGTATTAATCAGTTCAGTATTAATCAATACAGTATTAATCATAACAGTATTAATCAGTACAGTATTAATCAGTTGAGTATTAATCATAACAGTATTAATCAGTTGAGTATTAATCATAAAAGTATTAATCAGTACAGTATTAATCAGTACAGTATTAATCAGTTGAGTATTAATCATAACAGTATTAATCAGTTGAGTATTAATCATAAAAGTATTAATCAGTACAGTATTAATCAGTACAGTATTAATCAGTATAGTATTAATCAATACAGTATTAATCAGTTCAGTATTAATCAGTACAGTATTAATCATAACAGTATTAATCAGTTGAGTATTAATCATAACAGTAATTATCAGTTGAGTATTAATCAATACAGTATTAATCATAACAGTATTAATCATAACAGTATTAATCAGTACAGTATTAATCAGTTCAGTATTAATCAGTTCAGTATTAATCAATACAGTATTAATCATAACAGTATTAATTAGTTCAGTATTAATTATAACAGTATTAATCAGTACAGTATTAATCAGTTGAGTATTAATCAGTTGAGTATTAATCATAACAGTATTAATCAGTTAAGTATTAATCAATACAATATTAATCATAAAAGTATTAATCAGTACAGTATTAATCATAACAGTATTAATCAGTTCAGTATTAATCAGTACAGTATTAATAAGAACAGTATTACTCATAAGAGTATTACTCATAAGAGTATTAATAAGTACAGCAGACCTTACTATTAATTAGTACAGTATTAATCATAACCGTATTAACCATAAAAGTATTGATTAGTACCATAAAAGTATTGATTAGTACAGTATATCTAATAACAATATTAATCACTACAGTACACCTCACTATTAATTAGTACAATATTACTCATAACATTACTAACCAGTACTGTATTTATCAGTGCAATATCAATCAGTTCAGTATTAATTAGTACAGTACACTGGAGCATTAATCGGTACAGTATTAATAAGTACAGTATTACTCATAAGAGTATTAATCAGTACAGTATTAACCATTACAGTATTAATTAATACAGTATTAGCCATAAAAGTATTAATTAGTACAGTATACTTTACTAATAACAGTATTAATCACTACAGCACACCTCACTATTAATCAGTACAGTATTACTCATAACATTACTAACCAGTACTGTATTTATCAGTGCAATATTAATTAGTTCAGTATTAATTAGTACAGTACACTGGAGCATTAATCGGTACAGTATTAATAAGTACAGTATTACTCATAAGAGTATTAATCAGTACAGTATTAACCATTACAGTATTAATTAATACAGTATTAGCCATAAAAGTATTAATTAGTACAGTATACTTTACTAATAACAGTATTAATCACTACAGCACACCTCACTATTAATCAGTACAGTATTACTCATAACATTACTAACCAGTACTGTATTTATCAGTGCAATATTAATTAGTTCAGTATTAATTAGTACAGTACACTGGAGCATTAATCAGTACAGTATTAATTAGTACAGTATTACTCATAAGAGTATTAATCGGTACAGTATTAACCATTACAGTATTAATTAGTACAGTATTAACCATAAAAGTATTAATCAGTACAGTATACTTTACTAATAACAGTATTAATCACTACAGTACACCTCACTATTAATCAGTACGGTATTACTCATAAGAGTATTAATCAGTACAGTACACTTTACTATAAATTAGTACAGTATTAACCATTACAGTATTAATTAGTACAGTATTAACCATTATAGTATTAATTAGTACAGTATTAATCATAACAGTGTTAACCATAAAAGTAGTAATTAGAACCATATTTCTAATAACAATATTAATCACTACAGTACACCTCACTATTAATTAGTACAGTGTTAATTAGTACAGTATTAATAAGTACAGTACACTTGAGTATTAATCAATACAGTATTAATCACTACAGTATTAATTAGTACAGTATTAAAGAGTACAGTATTAATCAGTACAGTATTAACCATTATAGTATTAATTAGTACAGTATTAATCATAACAGTATCAACCATAAAAGTAGTAATTAGTACCATATTTCTAATAACAATATTACAGTACACCTCACTATTAATTAGTACAGTGTTAATTAGTAAAGTATTAATAAGTACAGTACACTTGAGTATTAATCAATACAGTATTAATCAGTACAGAATTAACTAGTACAGTATTAATCAGTACAGTATTAATCAGTACAGTATTAATCAGTACAGTATTAATTAGTGCAATATTAATTAGTACAGTAAATGTATGATGATGTAATGAAAACAAACCTTGAGAAAAGTCGAGATAAATGAAGATGAGATACAAACACAAATCCATCTACACACACAGCTCGGAGTCTGAAACTCACACACACACTAACCCTCTCTCTCACACACACACACACACACACACACACACACACACACACACACACACACACACATATATATATATACACTCATACATATATACACTCAAACACTCTCACTCTAACATATTCACGCACTCTCTCACACACGCACACACACTCACGCACTTTCGCACACACACACACACACACACACACACACACACACACACACACACACACACACACACACACACACACACACACTCACCATTTCCTGTTTAGAGCAGTAACAGTTCCTCTGTGCAGAACATTAAAAGCCACAATGAGACTGAAAACAGATCTGTACAGTGAAGCACCTGAACACACACACACACACACACACACACACACACACACACACTATACACACACACACACACACTATATACCTCGGACTAAAGCGGCTGCGCATATGAAGCGCAGAGCCGCCGCGCTTTAACGCGCTGAAGGGAGCCAGGCACGCAGGTAGCAGAATATCAGAGTTTATTAAAGGTGTAGTGACGACGAGAGAACATAAAATAAACGACGTGCACAGAGGACGGAGAACACAGGAACACGACCACGTGCACAGAACAAACCAATGACGAGAACGAGTTCATTAACTGAACTAACGACCATTCATTCATTCATTCATTATCTCCCGCTTTATCCTCTATTAGGGTCGCAGTGGGGGGGTTCCCCATGCCCATCCAGGGGAGAACGTCTCGGGCGCTGGGCAGATACACCCAGGACAGGGCGCCAATCCATCGCTGGGTACACACTCACACACTCAAACACACTCTAGATGGGGCAATTTGGAGAACTCAATTAACTTGATCCATGTTTTTGGACTGTGGGAGGAAACCGGAGAACCCGGAGGAAACCCACGCGGACACAGGGAGAACATGGAAACTCCACCCAGATGGGGATTCGAACCGGGAATCCTTAGCGCTGAGAGGCGAACGTGCTAACCACTAAGCCACCGTGCCGCCGAACTAACGACCAATTAAAGTTAATTAACCCAAAAGATCAGAACAACAGCAAAACAGGTGACAGTCACACTATAAACACTATATACATTATACACTATAGTCACACTATAAACACTATATACATTATACACTATAGTCACACTATAAACACTATATAAACACTATATATATATATTATACACTATAGTCACACTATACACACTATATACATTATACACTATAGTCACACTATAAACACTATATACATTATACACTATAGTCACACTATAAACACTATATACACGCTATATACATTATACACTATAGTCACACTATAAACACTATATACACACTATATACATTATACACTATAGTCACACTATAAACACTATATACATTATACACTATAGTCACACTATAAACACTATATACACACTATATACATTATACACTATAGTCACACTATAAACACTATATACATTATACACTATAGTCACACTATAAACACTATATACACTATAGTCACACTATAAACACTATATACATTATACACTATAGTCACACTATAAACACTATATACATTATACACTATAGTCACACTATAAACACTATATACACTATAGTCACACTATAAACACTATATACATTATACACTATAGTCACACTATAAACACTATATACATTATACACTATAGTCACACTATAAACACTATATACACACTATATACATTATACACTATAGTCACACTATAAACACTATATAAATTATACACTATAGTCACACTATAAACACTATATACAAACTATATACATTATACACTATAGTCACACTATAAACACTATATACAAACTATATAAATTATACACTATAGTCACACTATAAACACTATATACACACTATATATATATTATACACTATAATCACACTATAAACACTATATACAAACTATATACATTATACACTATAGTCACACTATAAACACTATATACACACTATATACATTATACACAATAGTCACACTATAAACACTATATACACACTATATACATTATACACTATAGTCACACTATAAACACTATATACACACTATATACATTATACACTATAGTCACACTATATACACACTATATACATTATACACTATAGTCACACTATAAACACTATATACACACTATATACATTATACACTATAGTCACACTATAAACACTATATACACACTATATACATTATACACTATATACACACTATAAACACTATATACATTATACACTATAGTCACACTATAAACACTATATACACACTATATATACATTATACACTATAGTCACACTATAAACACTATATACATTATACACTATAGTCACACTATAAACACTATATACACACTATATATACATTATACACTATAGTCACACTATAAACACTATATACACACTATGTACATTATACACTATAGTCACACTATAAACACTATATACAAACTATATACATTATACACTATAGTCACACTATAAACACTATATACACGCTATAAACACTATATACACACTATATACATTATACACTATAGTCACACTATAAACACTATATACACACTATATACATTATACACTATAGTCACACTATAAACACTATATACACGCTATATACATTATACACTATAGTCACACTATAAACACTATATACACGCTATATACATTATACACTATAGTCACACTTTAAACACTATATACACACTATATACATTATACACTATAGTCACACTATAAACACTATATACACACTATATACATTATGCACTATATACACACTATAAACACTATATATACATTATACACATTATATACACCCAATATACAATAAATACAGTATATTCACACTATATACACTATATATACATTATCCACATTATATTCACCCAATATACAATATATACACTATGTTCACACTATAAACACAATATACACACTATATACATTATACACCCTATACACACTATATTCACACTATATACAATATATACACTATATACACGCTATAAACACAATATACACACTACATACATTATACACACTATACACACTATATTCACACTATATACAATATATACACTATATACACGCTATAAACACTATACATACATTATATACACACAATATACAATATATATACAATATATACACACTATAAACACTATACACATTATACACACAATATATAATATATACAATATATACACACTATAAACACTATACACATTATACACACTATATACAATATATACATTATATACACACTATAAACACAATGTACACACTATAAACACTATACACATTATACACACTATATACAATATATACATTATATACACACTATAAACACAATGTACACACTATATACATTATACACATTATACACACCACATTCACACTATATATACATTATACACATTATATACACCCAATATACAATATATACAGTATATATATATATATATATATATATATATATATAT
This sequence comes from Corydoras sp. C115, assembly GCA_019802505.1. NCBI lineage: Eukaryota > Metazoa > Chordata > Actinopteri > Siluriformes > Callichthyidae > Corydoras > Corydoras sp. C115. The sequence goes on from JAFMOC010000469.1 coordinate 141,073, forward strand.
ATATATATATATATATATATATATATATACTGTATATATATATATATATATATTATACACATTATATACACCCAATATACACTATATACACACTATATACATTATACACATTATACACACTATATTCACACTATATACAATATATACACTATTCATTCATTCATTATCTTCCGCTTTATCCTCTATTAGGGTCGCGGTGGGGTTCCCCATGCCAATCCAGGGGAGAACGTTTCGGGCGCTGGGCAGATACACCCAGGACAGGGGGGCAATCTATCACTGATATATACATTATACACACTATAAACACTATACATACATTATATACATTATATTCACACAATATACAATATATACACTATATACACACTATAAACACTATATATACACTATATACACACTATAAACACTATATATACATATACAGGCAATATACAATATATACCCTACAAACACTATATATGCACCATATACACTTATATATACTTTTATTTTTATTTTGTTCTTAATAATAATGATATACACATTATATATATATATATATATATGAGGTCAGACGAGGGGGCGTGGCTTATAATCTCAGTTCTGCTTAATGGGGTTGATGTCAGGGTTCCGTGTGGACCTCTCAGGTTCCTTCACACTCAACGTTTTAGAAACCTTATTTTCTATAAGAGAGGACGCATGGACCTTCCCCAAACTGTTGCAAACTGCAGACGGATGGACTGATGCTGACCCTCAGTTCTCCTCTTCATGTTCTCCTCATCGTGTTCCCCTCATCATGTTCTCCTCATCGTGTTCTCCTCATCGTGTTCTCCTCACCGTGTTCTCCTCATCGTGTTCTCCTCATCGTGTTCCCCTCTTCATGTTCTCCTCTTCAGGTTCTCCTCATCGTGTTCTCCTCATCATGTTCTCCTCATCATGTTCTCCTCTTCATGTTCTCCTCATCATGTTCTCCTCATCGTGTTTTCCTTATCATGTTCTCCTCATCGTGTTCTCCTCATCGTGTTCTCCTCACCGTGATCTCCTCATCGTGTTCTCCTCATCGTGTTCCCCTCATCGTGTTCTCCTCACCGTGTTCTCCTCATCATGTTCTCCTCATCGTGTTCTCCTCATCGTGTTCTCCTCTTCATGTTCTCCTCATCGTGTTCCCCTCACCGTGTTCTACTCATCATGTCTCCTCATCGTGTTCCCCTCACCGTGTTCTACTCATCATGTCTCCTCATCGTGTTCTGCTCATCATGTTCTCCTCATCGTGTTCTCCTCATCATGTTCTCCTCTTCAGGTTCTCCTCATCGTGTTCTCCTCATCGTGTTCTCCTCTTCATGTTCTCCTCATCGTGTTCTCCTCACCGTGTTCTCCTCATCGTGTTCCCCTCATCGTGTTCTCCTCTTCATGTTCTCCTCATCATGTTCCCCTCACCGTGTTCTCCTCTTCATGTTCTCCTCATCGTGTTCCCCTCATCATGTTCTTCTGATCGTTTTCTCCTCATCGTGTTCTCCTCACCGTGTTCTCCTCATCGTGTTCTCCTCACCGTGTTTTCCTCATCGTGTTCTCCTCTTCATGTTCTCCTCTTCATGTTCTCCTCATCGTGTTCCCCTCATCATGTTCTCCTCATCGTGTTCTCCTCATCGTGTTCTCCTCACCGTGTTCTCCTCATCGTGTTCTCCATTCTCCTCATCATGTTCTCCTCATCGTGTTCTCCTCTTCATGTTCTCCTCATCGTGTTCTCCTCATCGTGTTCCCCTCTTCATGTTCTCCTCTTCAGGTTCTCCTCATCGTGTTCTCCTCATCATGTTCTCCTCATCATGTTCTCCTCTTCATGTTCTCCTCATCATGTTCTCCTCATCGTGTTTTCCTTATCATGTTCTCCTCATCGTGTTCTCCTCATCGTGTTCTCCTCACCGTGATCTCCTCATCGTGTTCTCCTCATCGTGTTCCCCTCATCGTGTTCTCCTCACCGTGTTCTCCTCATCATGTTCTCCTCATCGTGTTCTCCTCATCGTGTTCTCCTCTTCATGTTCTCCTCATCGTGTTCCCCTCACCGTGTTCTACTCATCATGTCTCCTCATCGTGTTCCCCTCACCGTGTTCTACTCATCATGTCTCCTCATCGTGTTCTGCTCATCATGTTCTCCTCATCGTGTTCTCCTCATCATGTTCTCCTCTTCAGGTTCTCCTCATCGTGTTCTCCTCATCGTGTTCTCCTCTTCATGTTCTCCTCATCGTGTTCTCCTCACCGTGTTCTCCTCATCGTGTTCCCCTCATCGTGTTCTCCTCTTCATGTTCTCCTCATCATGTTCCCCTCACCGTGTTCTCCTCTTCATGTTCTCCTCATCGTGTTCCCCTCATCATGTTCTTCTGATCGTTTTCTCCTCATCGTGTTCTCCTCACCGTGTTCTCCTCATCGTGTTCTCCTCACCGTGTTTTCCTCATCGTGTTCTCCTCTTCATGTTCTCCTCTTCATGTTCTCCTCATCGTGTTCCCCTCATCATGTTCTCCTCATCGTGTTCTCCTCATCGTGTTCTCCTCACCGTGTTCTCCTCATCGTGTTCTCCATTCTCCTCATCATGTTCTCCTCATCGTGTTCTCCTCTTCATGTTCTCCTCATCGTGTTCTCCTCATCATGTTCTCATCATGTTCTCCTCATCGTGTTCTCCTCATCATGTTCTCCTCATCATGTTCTCCTCATCATGTTTTCCTCATCATGTTTCCTCATCGTGTTCTCCTCATCATGTTCTCCTCATCATGTTCTCCTCTTCATGTTGTCCTCATTGTGTTCTCCTCGTTGTGTTCTCCTCACCGTGTTCTCCTCATCATGTTCTCCTCTTCAGGTTCTCCTCATGGTGTTCTCCTCATCATGTTCTCCTCATGGTGTTCTCCTCATCGTGTTCCCTTCAACGTGTTCTCCTCATCATGTTCTCCTCTTCATGTTCCTCATTATGTTCCCCTCACCATGTTCTCCTCATCGTGTTCTCCTCATCGTGTTCTCCTCATCATGTTCTCCTCTTCATGTTCTCATCATGTCTCCTCATCGTGTTCTCCTCATCATGTTCTCCTCATCGTGTTCTCCTCATAGTGTTCTCCTCATCATGTTCTCCTCATCGTGTTCTCCTCATCATGTTCTCCTCATCGTGTTTTCCTCATCATGTTTCCTCATCGTGTTCTCCTCATCATGTTCTCCTCATCATGTTCTCCTCTTCATGTTCTCCTCTTCATGTTCTCCTCATCATGTTCTCCTCACTGTGTTCTCCTCATCATGTTCTCCTCTTCAGGTTCTCCTCATCGTGTTCTCCTCATCGTGTTCCCCTCATCGTGTTCTCCTCTTCATGTTCTCCTCATCATGTTCCCCTCACCGTGTTCTCCTCATCATGTTCTCCTCATCATGTTCTTCTTATCATGTTCCCCTCACCGTGTTCTCCTCATCATGTTCTCCTCATCATGTTCTCCTCATCGTGTTCTCCTCATCATGTTCTCCTCATCATGTTCTCCTCATCGTGTTTTCCTCATCATGTTTCCTCATCGTGTTCTCCTCATCGTGTTCTCCTCATCATGTTCTCCTCTTCATGTTCTCCTCATCATGTTCTCCTCATCATGTCTCCTCTTCGTGTTCTCATCGTGTTCTCCTCTTCAGGTTCTCCTCATCGTGTTCTCCTCATCATGTTCTCCTCATGGTGTTCTCCTCATCGTGTTCCCTTCAACGTGTTCTCCTCATCATGTTCTCCTCTTCATGTTCCCCTCATTATGTTCCCCTCACCGTGTTCTCCTCATCGTGTTCTCCTCATCGTGTTCTCCTCTTCAGGTTCTCCTCATGGTGTTCTCCTCATCATGTTCTCCTCATGGTGTTCTCCTCATCGTGTTCCCCTCATCATGTTCCCCTCATCATGTTCCCCTCATCATGTCTCCTCATCGTGTTCTCCTCATCGTGTTCTCCT
>JAFMOC010000469.1:150000-170000 GCA_019802505.1 Corydoras sp. C115
TAGTATTTTATTTGATTGCTTTAGTATTTATTTGATTGTTTTGATATTTTATTTTATTGCTTTAGTATTTGATTTTATTGCTTTAGTATTTATTTGATTGTTTTAATATTTTATTTTATTGCTTTAGTTTTTTTTATTTTATTGCTTTAGTAATTTATTTTATTGCTTTAGTATTTTATTTGATTGTTTTAATATTTTATTTTATTGCTTTAGTTTTTTTTATTTTATTGCTTTAGTAATTTATTTTATTGCTTTAGTATTTTATTTGATTGTTTTAATATTTTATTTTATTGCTTTAGTTTTTTTATTTTATTGCTTTAGTAATTTATTTGATTGCTTTAGTATTTTATTTGATTGATTTAGTATTTGATTTTATCGCTTTAGTTTTTTTATTTTATTGCTTTAGTATTTTATTTTTATTGCTTTAGTATTTTTATTTTATTGCTTTTGTATTTTATTTGATTGATTTAATATTTTATTTTATTGCTTTAGTTTTTTTTATTTTATTGGTTTAGTAATTTATTTGATTGCTTGAGTATTTTATTTGATTGATTTAGTATTTTATTTTATCGCTTTAGTATTTTATTTTATTGCTTTAGTATTTTAGTATTTTATTTTATTGCTTTAGTATTTTATTTGATTGATTCGAAAATTGTTCGGCTCATTCTGTTGATCACGTTTGATTTATTGATCGACAATAATATAAAAATTCAAAGTAAAGTTGGATATAAATGTGTCTTTAGGAATAAACTGATCGGGGTGGTGTTGGTGGTGTTGGTGGTGTTGGTTGTGGCGGCTGCAGCGGAACCCGGTGAGTGTTGTAATAATCGTATAATTAGATTTTTAATAAATAATCGTAATTGATATATAGCTATTATTTATACAGATACGTACTGAGCATGCTCTAAACTAAACTGTTCTGAGTTTAAGACTAGGGGGATTTTTTTTTTGCGGTCATGCCCTCTGTCACACATAGAGGGCGGCAGTGGGTGCAGGTCATGTGGTTCTGTTCTTTCAGCAGTAGTGAATCTTGCATGTTCTCCCCAAGTCTACGGTTTGGATCCGCTCTGGGAATCCAGGTTCCAATCCAGATCTGGGTGGAGTTTGCATGTTCTCCCCGCGTCCGTGTGGGTTTCCTCCGGGTTCTCCGGTCTCCCCCCCCACACACAGTCCAAAAACATGGATTCAAGGTGAATTGAATGCTCCAAATTGCCTCATAGAGAGTATGTTTGTGTGAATGAGTGTGTGTCCAGTGATAGATTGCCCCCCTGTCCTGTCCTGGATGTATCTGCCCGAAACGTTCTCCCCTGGATATGCATGGGGACCACTCCCCCACAACCCACCCCGACCCTAGTAGAGGATGAAGCTATGGCTAATGAATAAATGATGAGGATAATAACCCATCAGCATGGTAGCTTAGTGTTTGGCATGTTCTCCTCTCAGTGCTGGGGATCGTATAGATACCTACTGAGCATGCTCGTCATGCCAACTGTAGCGAGGTTCGAGGCTAGGGCAATTTTATTTGTTTTTTTGGCACTGTACCTTTGCGGTCATGCCCTCTGTCACACATAGAGGGCGGCAGTGGGTGCAGGTCACATGGTTCTGCTGTTCAGCAGTAGGGCGCTGTTAGTCCCGCCGTTGGGAACCAGACTTAAACTTACCGATACAGCTCCCGGCCCACGGGTGGCGCTCTCACCGAGGACAAGGGCTCCCCCAAGTGTCGGTGCAGCGGCATTTTTTGCTCACGAAATTAAGACCCACATAGTTTATAGTGATGACAGCGTCACCTGAGGTATGGTTCGATGGTAGGGGTCACATGGTATATCCGGCGTCCACATTTCCCAGCATGCTTTGCGTCATGAGGTCAACCCTGCAAATTTTTAATAAAACCTTCACTTTGAAGTCTGTATCGTATTAAAATTGTCTGATTGGAACGTTGTTCCGACGTTCTCAGCTGAAGAAGCGGTGCATTATGGGATTTTGGAGATGCCAGCGCTTTTGCCGTCGCCGGTCCCCACAAACACAGGAAGTTTCCAGCTGAAGAACGAGGGGCAACTGGTGTTAAAGGGGAACAGCAAGGGTCACAACCTGTACGGCGCGTACAAGGATCAGTTCGAGTTCGACCGCCGCGGGTTCCTGAGGATCAGCCGGTGCTCCAGGAACCATTCGGGACGGTACAAATGGGAGATCTTCAACGTTGAGGGAGTGAGGCTGAACACCACCATCACCATCCACCTGATCGTCCACGGTGAGGAGAACGTCCATCCATCCGTCCATCTGTCTGAGCCTCCATTAGAGGCGCGGGGGGGGAGAACGTTTGGGGGCTGGGCAGATACACCCAGGACAGGATGCCAATCCATCACTGGGTACACTCACTCACACACACTCTATATGGGGCAATTTGGAGAACTCAATTCACCTTGAATCCATGTTTTTGGACTGTGGGAGGAAACCGGAGAACCCGGAGTAAACCCACGCAGACACGGGGAGAACATGGAAACTCCACCCAGATGGGGATTCGAACCGGGAATCCCTAGCGCTGAGAGGAGAACATGCTAAACCACTAAGCCACCGTGCCGCCCGTATTCATTCATTATATTCCGCTTTAGCCTCTACTAGGGTTGCGGTGGGGGGGGGGGGGGGGTTCTCCATGTCCATCCAGGGGAGAACATTTTGGGCGCTGTGCAGATACACACAGGACGGGGGGGGGGGGGGGGGGGGGGGGGGGGGGGGGGGGGGGGGGGGGGGGGGGGGTTCTCCATGTCCATCCAGGGGAGAACGTTTCGGGCACTGTGCAGATACACCCAGGACAGGGGGGGGGTTCTCCATGTCCATCCAGGGGAGAACGTTTCAGGCGCTGTGCAGATACACCCAGGACGGGGGGGGGGGTTCTCCATGTCCATCCAGGGGAGAACGTTTCGGGCACTGTGCAGATACACCCAGGACAGGGGGGCAATCTATCACTGGTCACACTCACTCACTTACACTATATGGGGCAATTTAGAGCATTTTAGTCACCTTGAATCCATGTTTTTACACTGTGTGGGGGGGGACCAGGAGAACATGCAAACTCCACCCAGAGCGGGATTCGGACCTGGATGCCCAGGCTGAGAGGAGAACATGCTAATCACTAAGCCACCGTGCCATCCTAGAGGCAACTTAGATAGGGGCAATTTATCCATGAGCCCATGTGTTTGGACAGTGGGAGGAAACCGGAGAACCCGGAGGAAACCCACGTGGACACGGGGAGAACATGCAAACTCCACCCAGATCAGGATTCGAACCTGGATCCCCAGCTGAGAGGAGAACATGCCAAACCACTAAGCCACCGTGCCATCCAGCGAAGAAGGTTTTGGACAAAGGGGGGGCAATCTGTCACTGGACACACACTCACTCACACACAGACACTCTATATGGGGCAATTTAGATAGGGGCAATTTCTGCATGATGCCCTGTTCTTTGGACGGTGGGGGGAACTGCAGTGTTTAACGGTTCCGTGTTCTCTCAGCCGCCGTTCTCGATTCGGACTGCGGGTTCTGCGGCTGCCGCAACACGATGGACCCCAGCGGCCCCGCCCACTCAGAGCTTCTGCACGGTGAGGGGGGACTTTTATTCGGGCTGACGTCAAAATAAAGGCCTTTTAATTCGTTTTTAATTAAAACTAAACGATGTTAATGAGATTTCAATAATTAGCTGACCATGTGACCATGTGACCATGTGACCCCCTGTGTTTGCAGCTCTATACAGGGCTCTGTTCCTGGGCTTCGGAGTTCTGATGCTGTTCCTCGTCCTTTTCTCCGTGACGTGGTTCCTCGTTATCAGAACGCAGCTGATGGTCCGCCCCAAATCAGGTACCGGATCCGTTTCACTGGCTGGAATTGGCATGTTCTCCCCGTGTCTCCATTTAAAATCAGGCCAAACACATGGATTCAAGGGGAATCGAATGCCTCAAACTGGGCATCCAGGTTCGAATCCCATTCCCGTTCTCCCGGTTCCCCCCCCCTCCCCCGCAGCCCAAAAACATGGAATCGAATGCTCCAAATTGCCCCATATAATGTGTGAGTGAGTGGGTGTCCTGTGATAGATTACCCCCTGTTCTGGGTGTATCTGCCCAATGCCTTAACCTTCTCCTCTGGATGGGTATGGAGAACCGACCCCCCGCCCCACGGAACCCTAATGTAGGACCAAGCAGAAGATAACAGATGAATGAAAACACGGCAATCTATCACTGGGCACACATTCACTCACCCACACGCTCTATGGGGCAATTTGGCGCATTCGATTCACCTTGAATCCATGTTTTTGGACTGTTAGAGAAAACCGGAGACACGGGGAGAACATGCCAACTCCAGCCAGATCGGTATTGGAACCTGGATCCCCAGCGCTGAGAGGAGAACATGCTAAACCACTACACCACCCTCATTATCATTATTATAATTAATTAAGTCATTATCTTCTACTTAATCCTCTACTAGGGTCGGGGGGGGGGGGGGGGGTTCGGTTCTCCATACCCATCCAGAGGAGAACGTTAAGGCATTGGGCAGATACACCCAGGACAGGGGGGCAATCTATCACTGGACACACACTCACTCACACACTCTGTGGGGCAATTTGGAGCATTCGATTCACCTTGAATCCATTCCTTGAATATTTGGACTGAAACCGGGAGAACGGGAATGGGATTCAAACCTGGATGCCCAATTTGGAGCATTCAATTCACCTTGAATCATTGTGTTTGGCCTGATTTAAATGGAGACACGGGGAGAACATGCCAACTCCAGCCAGATCGGGATTCGAACCTAGATCCCCAGGGCTGAGAGGAGAACATGCCAATGACTAAGCTACTATGCCGCCCCATTTTGCATTTAGTTTTATTTAATGAATTCATTAATTATATATATATTTGGACGGCACGGTGTAGAGGTTTAGCATGTTCTCCTGATCTGGATTTGCATGTTCTCTTCGCTTTTAATTTGATTTGGCCGCATGGTGTAGAACGCTAAACTAAACATGCGGAACCAGAGGGCTTTAAGTCTGGACAAGAACTCCCCCTGGTGTCTCAGCGAGGTCGGTACAGCTGCTCCGGGACCGGGTCGGGTAGGTTCCCCCACTTTTGACCTTTTGTTCCTTTTATTTAGTTGGTGTAGCGGCGCACGTTCTTTAACGTAAACACACGTGAGCCTGCGTGGTGTTAACAGTAGCGCCACCTGCGGGAGGGAACTGGTTTGTAAGCATCAAGCCTCCACGTAAAAAACAAAGAAAATCCAACGTAAAAATCGATGCCACCTACCGACCCAGACATCGAGCGGCTGCACCGACCGTGCACAAACACTAGGGGGACCCCCCCCCTTCCCCGTGCATTCAGCAGAGTAGCGCAATCGACGGCGTCTATCTGTCGGCTGAATCCGAGCTTTGAATTGCGATGTCCCAGCGCTGAGGCTCAGGTTCTCCGCCACAGCTTCACCCTGTGGCCGACCGCAGCGCTGCACCGCCATCGCTGTAGCTGGAGATCGAAGCTGCTAACTTTGAATTTCACGCTGCAAAATATGAACCGTGCTAAACCATTAAAGGTCTTTCCGTTTTTCGGTTTCTCAGTCAACGGTGGTGAGGACGTCGTCTACGCTCAGGTGAAAGTCCACGGTGCCAAAGAGAGAAAGAAGAAACGGAACGGAAAACAGGAAGTGGCGGCGAGTTACGTTCCAGAGGAATGAACAGAACCGGAGGACGGACAGCGGAGTTCACGTCGTTAATTAAAACAATAAAGCTACACGTCGCAGCTACTTCTGTCTCCAGTTAATTCGGCAAAATGATCACGTGTTTGATCTTGTACTACACACTAGGGTCGTCATGGGGGGGAGGGGGTTCCCCCATGGCTATTCAGGGGAGAACATTTCAAGCGCTGGGCAGATACACCCAGGACAGGGCGCCAATCTATAGCTGGACACCCAGAAGCACACTCTATGGGGGCAATTTGCAGCATTCAGTTCACCTTGAAACCATGTTTTTGGTGGTTCTCCATGACCATCATGGGCAGAATATTTAGTCATTAGGCAGATGCACCCAGAACAGGGTGCCAATCTATCGCTGGGCACATCAGCTCAACTCGGGGTTCCCCCTGTTGGACTTGCCCGAAACTTGCCCTGGGGAGGCATCTCAACTGGCTCCTTTGGACGTGGGGGAGTAGCGGTTCTACTCCGAGTCCCATCACTCCTCAACAAGACCCTGTCCACTTGACCTAACACATTTTCCATCCATTATCTTCTACTTGTCCGGGACGTCCCAGACCTCCCTCGCCCCAGCCACCTCCACCAGCTCAACCTGGGAAACCCTGAAGCGTTCCCAGTCCAACTGGGAGATATAACCCCTCCACCGTGACCTGGGGTCCCCTCCTGGTTGGACTTGCCCTGGGAAGGCGCCCTGAAGGCATCCTTACCCGATGCCCAAACCCGATCCCCCTTAACTGGCTCCTTTGGATGTGGAGGAGTAGCGGTTCTATGACTCTTAGACAGACCGGTATAGAGTCCACATCACCACTGTCCCCGCCCCCATCCGCCTGTCAATCTCCCGCTACATCTTACCATCACTCCTCAACAAGACCCTGTCCACTTGACCTAACACATTTTCCATCCATTATCTTATACTTGTCCGGGACGTCCCAGACCTCCCTCACCCCAGCCACCTCCACCAGCTCAACCTGGGAAACCCTGAAGCGTTCCCAGTCCAACTGGGAGATATAACCCCTCCACCGTGACCTGGGGTCCCCTCCTGGTTGGACTTGCCCTGGGAAGGCGCCCTGAAGACATCCTTACCCGATGCCCAAACCCCCTCAACTGGCTCCGTTGGATGTGGAGGAGTAGCGGTTCTATGAGTCTTAGACAGACCGGTATAGAGTCCACATCACCGCTGTCCCCGCCCCCATCCGCCTGTCAATCTCCCGCTACATCTTACCATCACTCCTCAACAAGACCCTGTCCACTTGACCTAACACATTTTCCATCCATTATCTTATACTTGTCCAGGGTCCGAGTTGCAGGGGCAGCAACCCAAGTAGAACGTCCCAGACCTCCCTCGCCTCAGCCAACTCCACCAGCTCAAGCTGGGGAACCCTAAGGTGATACCAGTCCAACTGGGAGATTCAACCCCTCCACCTTGACCTGGGGTCCCCTCCTGGTTGGATTTGCCCTGGGGAGGCGCCCAGAAGGCATCCTTACCCGATGCCCAAACCCCTTCAACTGGCTCCTTTGAACGTGGACGAGTCCCTCGCGGGGGCAGCAACCCAAGTAGAATGTCCCAGACCTCCCTCGCCCCAGCCAACTCCACCAGCTCAGCCTGGGGAACCCAGGCGTCACCCAACGCTCATGACCATATCGGAGGGTAGGAACGTAGATCAACTTGTCAATCGAGAACCTTGTCTTATGACCGGTATAGGGTCCACATCACCGCTGACCCCGCCCCCATCCACCTGTCAATCACCCGCTACATCTTACAATCACTCGTCAACAAGACCCCACCCACTTGCCCCCGAGTCCCAAGACAAGACCCCGAGATCCTTCAACTCCTCCTCCCGAGGCACGACCCGGAGAACCCTCTCCACTCTTCGTAGAACCGGATTTGGTTGTCAGTCGTGTTCTCGGAACGTGTTCTTGTTTGCTCGTCGGTTGGCAGGAACTTGGCAGACCTGTGCCACCGCGGCGGAGTTTCGATGATGCGTTCGGTCACTTCTCACAATTTCCTGTTGACGTTCTGTGAGAACGTTCTTTCAATACTTCAAATGTTCCTACAGCAACGTACACCTCGCTCGCAGTCCGCACGTCGACCACATCATCACCAAGTGTGTGTTTCATGTCCATGACCGCAAGGCTTGAACCCAACGTCTCCATGACGTCATGACAACGTCTCGAACCCTCTGCCATAGAACGGGTTTAATACCAGCAACGTTCGAGAGCAGAGACAGTGAGGTGGTCAAAACACACCACCAGCACCACCATGTGGGTTCCACTGCAGTACTGCGAATCATCCACCACCATAATGATGCCTGAACAACACAGAACACAGTGCAGGTACATCAGCACCCTCTACTGGTTGCTGGTGGTACCACCTGGTAATCCATCCATCCATTATCTTCGGCTTTACCCTCTACTAGGGTCGTTGGGGGGTGGGGGGTTCCACATGCCCACCCAGGGGAGAGCGTTTTGGGGGCTGGGCAGATCTATCACTGGGCACACACTCACTCACACAGACACACTCTATATGGGGCAATTTGGAGAACTCAATTGACCATGATCCATGTTTTTGGACTGTGGGAGGAAACCGGAGAACCCGGAGGAAACCCACGCGGACACGGGGAGAACATGCAAACTCCACCCGGATTGGGATCTCAGGCGGATGTGCCACGCAGGGGCAATTTAGAGCCACCAATTCACATTGAATACATGTTTTCGAACTCGTGTGAAATGGAGAACCTAGAGGAAACCCACGCGGACACGGGGAGAACACGCAAACTCCCAGATCAATATTCGAACCCAAGCACTAAGAGGCTAATGTGCCACCCAGGGGCAATTTAAGGCACCCAATTCACCTTGAATCCACGTTTTAGGACTGTGACGGGAAACCGGAGAACCCGGAGGAAACCCATACGGACAAGGGGAGAACATGCAAACTCCCAGTTCAAGATTCAAACATGGAATCCCCAGCACTGATGTGCCACCTAGGGGCAATTTAGAGCATCCATTTCACCTTGAATCCATATTTTAGGACTGGTGTGAAATGGAGAACCTGGAGGAAATCCATGCAGACCCGGGGAGAACATGCAAACTCCCAGATCAAGATTCGAACCCCAGCACTAAGAGGCTAATGTGCCACCCAGGGGCAATTTAGAGCAGCCGATTCACCTTAAAGCCATGTTTTAGGATTGTGGCGGGAAACCAGAGAAACCAGGGAACCCCACACGGACAAGAACATGCAAACCACCCATATCGGGATTGGAACCTGGATCCCCAGCCAAAGGAGAGGCCAAAGTGCCATCCAGGGGCAATTTAGAGCATCCAATTCACCTTGAATGCAAGTTTCAGGAAAACCAAAGAACCCAAATTCCACTCAGATCGGGAGAGGAGAACATGCTAAACCACCAAGGCGCGGTGACGCCCCGTTTAACACTAAACGTTGTGAGGGAGTCGGCCCGTGGTAAAATAGTTTTAAAGGAGAATGACGGGGGCAAGCGCAGCGTCCTGGGGCAAATGCGTTAATTAATTAATTAATTAATTAATTAATTAATTCGAGTGAATAAACGAGCCATCGTTTGGTGATCACCACAAAATTAGAGGGTGAGCATCTCTCCTGGTTCGGCTGAGGAGGAGGAGGAGGAGGAGGAGGAGGAGGTGGGATTCAGTCGTCATGACAACGGCACTGTGTATTCAGCCCGCGATCCGATTGGACGAGAGTCAGAGAGAGAGAGAGGGCGAGCGAGAGAGGCAGCGTAGATCCAGCAGGTTGATCGTCTCGCGTTCCACTGTTCCACCAACGACGGCGTTCCATCAGCATCCTCTTCCTCAGCCAGCGCTGTGACACACACACACACACTCACACACACACTCACACTCACACACATACTCACACACACACTCACACACACACACACACACACACTCACACACTCACCTGGATCCAGCATGGCGACCATCACCTGTACCCGCTTCACAGAGGAGTACCAGCTGTTCGAAGAACTGGGAAAGTGAGTCGCCCGCGCCGCTGTGTGTGTGTGTGTGTGTGTGTGTGTGTGTGTGTGTGTGTGTGTGTGTGTGTGTGTGTGTGTGTGTGTGTGTGTGTGTGTGTGTGTGTGTGTGTGGTGTGTGTGTGTAGGAGGGAATACTGTCTTGAGTGTGCATCCTTCATTTCATACTGTACAACTCTGTGTGTGTGTGTGTGTGTGGGGGTGTGTGTGGGTGTGTGTGTGTGTAGTATTGCACACACACACACACACACACACACACACACACAGATATAGAAATATACACTAATGTGTGTGTGTTACGTTGACTTAATGACAGCAATCCAGCCTCATTTGCATAAATGGCCCGACTCACTTCCGATTGGCCGTCGTTAACTCGAACTCGAGGTGCATGCTGGGACGGCGTGCATAGTTTCAAGTCGTCCCAACAGTTTAGGGAAGGCCCGGGTTGCGCACGACGTTAACGACGTTAATGACTTTAATTAATGAAAAATCCTATACGACAGTGTCGGACCTAAACCCCCCCCCCCCCTAAAAGAATGCCATCAACTCCCACACACACAAACACACACACACACATACACATACTCACACACACACTCACACACACACACACACATACACACTCACACACATACTCACACACCTACATACTCACACACACACACACACACAAACACACTCACACACATACACACTCACACACACACATACACACACACACTCACAAACACACACACACACACACTCACACACTCACAAACACACACACACACACACACACACCCACTCACAAACACACACACGCACACACACACATACTCACACACACTCACACACACACACACTTACAGTGGAAGCTGTGTAAAGTGGGCGGGGTTGACTCCTGTTGGTGTTAATGTGGATGATGGGGGTCGGGGGGGTACTGCGGGGGGGTGGCAGACGGGTCGGGGGGGGGTACTGCTGGGGGGTGGCAGACAGGTCGGGGGTACTGTGGGGGGTGGCAGACGGGTCGGGGGTACTGTGGGGTGGGTGGCAGACAGGTCGGGGGTACTGTGGGGGGTGGCAGACAGGTCGGGGGTACTGTGGGGGGGTGGCAGACGGGTCGGGGGTACTGTGGGGGGGTGGCAGACGGGTCGGGGGGTACTGTGGGGGGGGTGGCAGACAGGTCAGGGGGGTTACTGCGAGGGGGGTGGCAGATGGGTCAGAGGGGTACTGCGGGGGGGTGGCAGACGGGTCGTGGGGTACTGCGGGGGGGTGGCAGACAGGTAAGGGAGGGTACTGCAGGGGGGTGGCAGACGGGTCGGAGGGGTACTGTGGGGGGGTGGCAGACAGGTCAGGGGGGTTACTGCGAGGGGGTTGGCAGACGGGTCGGGGGGTACTGTGGGGTGGGTGGCAGACAGGTAAGGGGGGTACTGCGGGGGGGTGGCAGACGGGTCGGGGGGGTACTGCGGGGGGGTGGCAGACGGGTCGGGGGTACTGCGGGGGGGTGGCAGACGGGTCGGGGGGTACTGCGGGGGGGTGGCAGACGGGTCGGGGGGTACTGCGGGGGGGTGGCAGACAGGTAAGGGAGGGTACTGCAGGGGGGTGGCAGACAGGTAAGGGAGGGTACTGCGGGGGGGTGGCAGACAGGTAAGGGGGGTACTGCGGGGGGGTGGCAGACGGGTCAGGGGGTTACAGCGGGGGGGTGGCAGACGGGTCGGGGGTACTGTGGGGGGGTGGCAGATGGGTCAGGGGGTACTGCGGGGGGATGTCAGACAAGTAAGGGGGGGGTACTGCGGGGGGGGGTGGCAGACGGGTCGGGGGGTACTGCGGGGGGGTGGCAGACGTGTCAGGGGGGGGGTACTGCAGGGGGGGGTGGCAGCGGAGGAAGTTGGAGGAGCAGAAAGTGAAAAAAGGAAAAGTAGGTAGAGGTGGGCGGAGTCAAGGACAAAGTAGCAGGAATAAGTGAGAAGGAGGCGGAGAAGTGGGAGGAGCAATGACAGGATGAGAAGCAGAGGAGAGAGGAGCAGAAGTGGGAGGAGCAGAAGTGGGTGGAGCAGAGGAGGGAGGAGCAAAAGTGGGAGGAGCAGCAGAGGAGGGTGGAGCAACAAGAGAAGGAGCAGCAGTGGGAGGAGCAGAAGTGGGCGGAGCAAAGGAGATATTTGAATATGAATCAGTAAATCTTTGGGGGTCACCTCAACTCCATTGAAGCCTATCCCGGCATTCTTACACGGAGGCCCGAGTAACACCGCGGGGCAAACGGCCAGATCATAACCAACTCACATTCAGACCGATGGGGCAATTTAAAGAACCCCAACTCACCCAGACACCCCCAGAGGAGGGGAGAACATGCCAATGCCCCGGCGTAAGGCGGTCGATCGGCAGAATGGGATTCAAACCCAGAAATGTACGAGAGGCGCTGAGCATGATGTGTGTGTGTCTGTGTGTGTGTGTGTTAGTGAAGTGTGTGTGTGTGTGTGTGTGTGTGTGTGTGTGTGTGTGAGTGAAGTGTGTGTAACACCTCCTCACACTCCGAGGCTTTAGACCTCGACTGGCCCTCATCCCACCACACGACTCCCACACACACTCCCTCACACACTTCACTCTTTTTCCCCGCGCGTGTGTGTGTGTGTGTGTGTGTGTGTGTGTGTGTGTGTGTGTGTGTGTGTGTGTGGGCACTCAAAGCCAAGATGCTTACATAACCGCGTTTGGGGGGGTGGTGGTGCAGCATATCCTGCACACAGATAATCGCGCCGCCGAACAGCGACTTTACACTTCTTCTCCGGCGTCGTTCGCGGGGACCGGCGACGCGGGGGCGGGCGGGAGGGCGGCGGGGTGGGGGGGGCGCACGCGGTGGTACGGCGCCATCTACAGAGCGCGCCTAACGATCTGCGGCTGAGCGACACGACGGACGACTGACGCTGAATAATTGGCCCCAGAATGGAGCGCGGCTGACAGATTTACCTGCTGCTTCTGTCCATCATCACACACACACACACACACACACACACACACACACTCACACACACACACACACACACACACACACACACACGCATAACGAGGCAGTAATGTAATACTCAGGCGCATCCGTGTGCAACGGCAGGTTGCTAACTGCGCCAAAGAAAACCACTGACTGTAACATCACCACACCACAGGGGGGCGCTACACTCACTATTGAGCACGTGCACCGATGTTTAAGAGCGTGCACCCCCTACAATAAATAAATCAAATTGAACTAGTTAGGGGAAAAGGGAGCGCATCGATCGAGGTAGCTATGACACTAGGGGGAGCCCCAATCACCGTAGTCGCTTTGAGCGTGCACCTCCTGCTGGGGGATTGTGGGAGCGCAACTTCTGTTTATTATCTTACACACATTTAATAATAATAACAAATAATAATAATAATAATAATAAGCCACAGATTGTAACGTTATGCCTTCAAACTTCACCACACCACAGGGGGGCGCTACACTCACTATTGAGCACGTGCACCGATGTTTGAGAGGGTGCACCCCTTACAATAAATAAATCAAATTTAACTAGTTGGGGAAAAGGGAGCGCATCGATCGAGGTAGCTATGACACTAGGGGGAGCCCCAATCACTGTAGTCGCTTTGAGCGTGCACCTCCTGCTGGGGGATTGTGGGAGCGCAACTTCTGTTTATTATCTTACACACATTTAATAATAATAACAAATAATAATAATAATAATAAGCCACAGATTGTAACGTTATGCCTTCAAACTTCACCACACCACAGGGGGGCGCTACACTCACTATTGAGCACGTGCACCGATGTTTGAGAGGGTGCACCCCTACAATAAATAAATCAAATTTAACTAGTTAGGGGAAAAGGGAGCGCATCGATCGAGGTAGCTATGACACTAGGGGGAGCCCCAATCACTGTAGTCGCTTTGAGCGTGCACCTCCTGCTGGGGGATTGTGGGAGCGCAACTTCTGTTTATTATCTTACACACATTTAATAATAATAACAAATTATAATAATAAGCCACAGATTGTAACGTGATGCCTTCAAACTTCACCACACCACAGGGGGCGCTACACTCACTATTGAGCACGTGCACCGATGTTTGAGAGCGTGCACCCCTACAATAAATAAATCAAATTTAACTAGTTAGGGGGAAAGGGAGCGCATCGATCGACGTAGCTATGACACTAGGGGGAGCCCCAATCACAGTAGTCGCTTTGAGCGTGCACCTCCTGCTGGGGGATTGTGTGAGCGCAACTTCTGTTTATTATCTTACACACATTTAATAACAATAACAAATAATAATAATAATAATAAGCCACAGATTGTAACGTTATGCCTTCTAACTTCACCACACCACAGGGGGGCGCTACACTCACTATTGAGCACGTGCACCGATGTTTGAGAGGGTGCACCCCCTACAATAAATAAATCAAATTTAACTAGTTAGGGGGAAAGGGAGCACATCGATCGACGTAGCTATGACACTAGGGGGAGCCCCAATCACTGTAGTTGCTTTGAGCGTGCACCTCCTGCTGGGGGATTGTGGGAGCGCAACTTCTGTTTATTATCTTACACACATTTAATAATAATAACAAATAATAATAATAATAATAAGCCACAGATTGTAACGTTATGCCTTCAAACTTCACCACACCACAGGGGGGCGCTACACTCACTATTGAGCACGTGCACCGATGTTTGAGAGCGTGCACCCCCTACAATAAATAAATCAAATTTAACTAGTTAGGGGGAAAGGGAGCACATCGATCGACGTAGCTATGACACTAGGGGGAGCCCCAATCACTGTAGTTGCTTTGAGCGTGCACCTCCTGCTGGGGGATTGTGGGAGCGCAACTTCTGTTTATTATCTTACACACATTTATTAATAATAACAAATCATAATAATAATAGGCCACAGATTGTAACGTTATGCCTTCAAACTTCACCACACCACAGGGGGGCGCTACACTCACTATTGAGCACGTGCACCGATGTTTGAGAGCGTGCACCCCCTACAATAAATAAATCAAATTTAACTAGTTAGGGGAAAAGTGAGAGCATTAATCGACACGCTGCTAGACGTAGCTATGACACTAGGGGGAGCCCCTACAACCATAGAGACTTGGAGTGTGACCCCTTCAAACTTTACCACACCGCAGGGGCTACACTCACTATTGAGCACGGGCCCCGATGTTTGAGGGCGTGCACCCCCACAACAAATCAATAAAATTTAACTAGTGAGGGGAAAAGTGAGGGACATCGATCGACACGCTGCTAGATGTAGCTATGACACTAGGGGGAGCCCCTACCGCCGTAGTCACTTTGAGCATGCAGCCTCTGCAGGGGCTACAAATACAGATTAATAGAAAATAAACCTGTTACACTGTTTTTATAAACGGCGTTCTGTAATTTGGCCACTAGATGTCAGTATTTGATTGTTACGGAAACCGGAAACCTGTTACTCAGCGATCAGCGTTCACTTTAAAACCCGGACTGGATTACGTGGCCGAAAGATCCGATCATTAACGATTTAGATTTTCACTAAACGCATTTCCACGAACCTGGACGGCCAGCACTGAGAGGAGAACATGCTAAACTCTAAGCCACCGTGCCGCCCTCTTACCCCACCGGGATGTGTTCTGTTGCAGGGGAGCGTTTTCGGTGGTGCGCCGGTGCGTGAAGATCCTCTCGGGTCAGGAATACGCCGCCAAGATCATCAACACCAAGAAGCTTTCGGCCCGAGGTCAGTGGCTCTCACTCACTACACACACACGGGGAGAACATACAAATCGCCAATGACAAGAACCTGCCCGACCCTCAGGCGACCGAGCCTACGGCCGAACCGCCGCACGTCCTTCATTAACCTGCCGTTCCTGTCGGGTCCGGACCGCAGAACCGGGGGCGTTTGGGTGGTGGATGGTTTCGTGCCCCTGGTGGAGAAGGTGTGTCGGTGCGGGTGGAGAACGTGTCCGCGTCCCGGCGTACTATAGGTCATTATTTCCCACACAATTATTGGCGCCCCCTACAAGTGTACACATGACCTCCCGTGCTACTAAAGGTTCCGCAGGGTTCTGTTTGCATTAAGTTACACCTGTGGGCACTACTCTCAATCTAGTAGCTAGTAGCTAGGTAGCTTTTAGTACATAAGTGCTTAGTATATAAACTAAAGGTTCCGCAGGGTTCCGTTTGCGTTAAGGTACACCTGTGGGAACTAAGCTCATTCTAGTAGCTAGTAGCTAGGTAGCTTTTAGTACGTAAGTACTTAGTATATAAACTAAAGGTTCCGCAGGGTTCAGTTTGTGTTAAGGTACACCTGCCGTATCGTTCTCCACTGATCGACGGTGGAACCGTCTTCCCAACTCTGTCCGTAACGCCGAGTCCCTGAACATCATCCAAAAATCTAGAGTGAAGGTAGGTTCTCCTGTAGATCAGAGTCAGCTGTGGGCACTACACTCAATCTAGTAGCTAGTAGCTAGGTAGCCTTTAGTACGTAAGTGCTTAGTCTATAAACTAAAGGTTCGGCAGGGTTCCGTTTGCGTTAAGGTCCACCTGTGGGCACTAAGCTCAGATCCGGGGGTTCTCCTGTCCATAACGTTGAGTCCCTGAACATCATCCAAGAAGCTAGAGTGAAGGTAAGAGGGGGCAGATCCGGGGGTTCTCCTGTAGAGAGTCAGCGCCTACAGGACGACCTCTGGAACTCTGGGTGGTTTGGTTCTAGGGGTCACGTTCCACGTTTACTCCAGTCTATCACAATGTTGTTGGACTGTGGGAGGACACCGGAGAACCCGCAGGAACCCTCACAGGGACACGGGGAGGACATGGGAACTCCGTCCGCCAGCGTTCTCGTGTTTAAAGTAAGTAATAGAAGTGGAAATCTGAGGCGGCAGGCCCCCGGTGCGAGACAGTTCTCCGAGCGAGGTTCAATCGGTTCCGTGGTATCCGAGTCGGTTCCGTGGTATCCTAGTCGATTCCGTGGTATCCGAGTCAGTTCCGCGGTATCCGAGTCGGGTTCCGTGGTATCCGAGTCGGTTCTGCCGGCTGCGATCCGGAGCATTGCTGGAACAGCGAGGAGAAATCCACCCGAGGCGTTCCGAGTTCTCCTCGCCTCACACCTCCCACATGCTCACCGCGAGGTTCGGATATCTCCCGACGATACGGAACCCACACGCGGAACCTAAAGAACACAATGTGCACGCCGAGTTCTCCTCACGCTGGAATTCTTCTGCTATGAGAACCTTAATCACGGGTTCCTCTGTCTGAGGGACGTGATGCTGGTCCCGACCCGGGGGGGGAAAGGCGGACCATCCACCGCATCTCTGTCGTGGTTCTTTAAATTAAGAACCGGACCGGTTTTTAATTGGGTTTTCTGGATGTGCGGTAGAACCATGTGACCCCCTTATGGTGATCTATTTAGAAAGACCCTCGTCCCCACCTGGCCACATCCACACAGTCTGATCTTCATCTGATCTCCATCCACACGATCTGATCTCCAAACAGTCTGATCTCCATCCACACGGTCTGATCTCCATCCACACGGTCTGATCTCCAAACAATCTGATCTCCATCCACAAGGTCTGATCTCCAAACAATCTGATCTCCATCCACAAGGTCTGATCTCCAAACAATCTGATCTCCATCTGATCTCCATCCACACGATCTGATCTCCAAACAGTCTGATCTCCATCCACACGGTCTGATCTCCATCCACACGGTCTGATCTCCAAACAATCTGATCTCCATCCACAAGGTCTGATCTCCAAACAATCTGATCTCCATCCACAAGGTCTGATCTCCAAACAATCTGATCTCCATCTGATCTCCATCCACATAATCTGATCTCCATCCAGTCTGATCTCCATCTGAACTCCATCCAATCTGATCTCCATCTGATCTCCATCCAGTCTGATCTCCATTCACATGATCTGATCTCCATTCATCCAGTCTGATCTCCATCCATTCTGATCTCCAAACAGTCTGATCTCCATCCACACGGTCTGATCTCCATCCACACGGTCTGATCTCCAAACAATCTGATCTCCATCCACAAGGTCTGATCTCCAAACAATCTGATCTCCATCCACAAGGTCTGATCTCCAAACAATCTGATCTCCATCTGATCTCCATCCACATAATCTGATCTCCATCCAGTCTGATCTCCATCTGAACTCCATCCAATCTGATCTCCATCTGATCTCCATCCAGTCTGATCTCCATTCACATGATCTGATCTCCATTCATCCAGTCTGATCTCCATCCATTCTGATCTCCATCCAGTCTGATCTCCATCCACACGATCTGATCTCCATTCATCCAGTCTGATCTCCATCTGATCTCCATGCAGTCTGATCTCCATCCACAGGATCTCATCTCCATCCACACGATCTGATGTCACTATTCCAGTCTCATCTCCATCTGATCTCCATCCAGTCTGATCTCCATCCACATGATCTGATCTCCATTCATCCAGTCTCATCTCCATTCACACAGTTTAATCTCCATCCATCCAGTCTGATCTCCATCTGATCTCCATGCAGTCTGATCTCCATGCAGCCTGATCACCACCCACACAATCTGACCTCCATTCATCCAGTCTAATCTCCATCCGCACAATCTGATCTCCACCCACACAATCTGATCTCCATTCATCCAGTCTGATCTCCATTCACACAGTTTAATCTCCATCCATCCAGTCTGATCTCCATCTGATCTCCACCCACACAATCTGATCTCCATCCACACAATCTGATCTCCATCCACATGATCTGATCTCCTTCAAACGTATTTTTCAAACTGTCAATACGGTTCCCGCAGAACACGTCCGGCTCGTCGTGGACATGAGTTCTCGTTCTCGTCGTTCCGAAGACGTTCCCGCTTATCCGAGTTAAATTTACCGTTCACTTCTGAGCCCGTGGGCGAGGGCTTTGGTGCTCGAATCAGGATCCCGGTTCTTCAGTAGGGGCGAGACGCTCGGATCTCAGACCTCATCATGGGGTCTGATTTATGAATCCTCTCGCCGTGTTCCGCTAATGGACTGTCTGGCGTGCCCCATTTTTCCCGTCTGTTAGCCCTCGGGGAGGACGGGAGAACATGGATATTCAGCAGCCTCATTCGTCCTCTCGGACCGCTTCTCCGGAACTCCTTCAGCTCCCAACCATGCGCACCGTGGGCCGAGATCAGACGTTAGGTTAACGAACCCCGGGTTCCTCGAAGCCCGGGGCATTCCGCCGCTCACGTCCGTGGACGCTTGGGTCGGGTTCTTGGGCGTGGTACGGATTGGAACCAAAACTGGACACCAACGACGAAAAATGCATCATCGATACGGTCTGATCTCCATCCACATGGTCTGAACTCCATCCACACAGTCTGATCTCCATCCACATGGTCTGAACTCCATCCACACGGTCTGATCTCCATCCACACGGTCTGATCTCCATCCACTTGGTCTGATCTCCAAACAATCTGATCTCCATCCACACGGTCTGATCTCCAAACAGTCTGATCTCCATCCACATGGTCTGATCTCCAAATAGTCTGATCTCCATCCACATGGTCTGATCTCCAAACAGTCTGATCTCCATCCACACGGTCTGATCTCCATCCACACGGTCTGATCTCCAAACAGTCTGATCTCCATCCACACGGTCTGATCTCCAAACAGTCTGATCTCCAACCACATGGTCTGATCTCCAAACAGTCTGATCCCCATCCACACGGTTTGATCTCCATCCACACGGACTGGTCTCCAAACAGTCTGATCTCCAAACAGTCTGATCTCCATCCACACAGTCTGTTCTCCATCCACACAGTTTGATCTCCATCCACACAGTCTGATCTCCATCCACCCAGTCTGATCTCCATCCACACAGACTGATCTCCATCCACACAGACTGATCTCCTAACAGTCTGATCTCCATCCACACAGTCTGATCTCCATCCACACAGACTGATCTCCTAACAGTCTGATCTCCATCCACACAGTCTGATCTCCCAACAGTCTGATCTCCACACAGTCTGATCTCCATCCACAAAGTCTGATCTCCATCCACCCAGTCTGATCTCCATCCACACAGACTGATCTCCTAACAGTCTGATCTCCATCCACACAGTCTGATCTCCCAACAGTCTGATCTCCATCCACACAGTCTGATCTCCATCCACACAGTCTGATCTCCTAACAGTCTGATCTCCATCCACACAGTCTGATCTCCATCCACACGGTCTGATCTCCTAACAGTATGATCTCCAAACAGTCTGATCTCCCAACAGTCTGATCTCCATCCACACAGTCTGATCTCCAAA
>JAFMOC010000469.1:175000-192500 GCA_019802505.1 Corydoras sp. C115
ATTAGAGTTAGTGCACTATATAGTGTTCAGTGCTTGTGGTTTGGGACACATCCACTCTGGGATAATAATTAGATTTAGTGCACTATATAGTGTTTAGAAGTTGTGGTTTGGGACACATCCACTCTGGGCTAATAATTAGGTTAAGTGCACTATAAAGTGTTTAGGGCTTGTGGTTTGGGACACATCCACACTGTGCTGATAACAGGGTGTTGTGCACTATATAGTGTTTAGGGCTTGTGGTTTGGGACACATCCAAACTGGGTTAATGTTGAAGGTTTTGTGCACTATATAGTGTTAAGGGGTTGTGATTTGGGACACAGCCACTCTGAGCTAATAATTAGGGTTAGTGCACTATATAGTGTTTAGGGGTTGTGGTTTGGGACACATCCACTCTGGGCTAATAATTAGGTTTAGTGCACTATATAGTGTTTAGGGGTTGTGGTTTGGGACACATCCACACAGGGCTGCTAAAATGTTGGGCACTGTGTTGTGTATAATGGTTGTGGTTTGGGACACAACCAGAATAGAAAGATAATTAAGTTTAGTGCACTATAAAGTGTTTAGGGCTTGTGGTTTGGGACACATCCACACTGCACTGATAACAGGGTGTTGTGCACTATATAGTGTTTAGGGCTTGTGGTTTGGGACACATCCAAACTGGGTTAAGGTTGAAGGTTTTGTGCACTATATAGTGTTAAGGGGTTGTGATTTGGGACACATCCACTCTGGGCTAATAATTAGATTTAGTGCACTATATAGCGTTTAGGGGTTGTGGTTTGGGACACATCCACTCTGGGCTAATAATTAGGTTTAGTGCACTATATAGTGTTTAGGGGTTGTGGTTTGGGACACATCCACACAGGGCTGCTCAAATGTTGGGCACTGAGTTGTGTATAATGGTTGTGGTTTGTGACACAACCAGAATAGAAAGATAATTAAGTTTAGTGCACTATAAAATGTTTAGGGCTTGTGGTTTGGGACACATCCACACTGTGCTGATAACAGGGTGTTGTGCACTATATAGTGTTTAGGGCTTGTGGTTTGGGACACATCCAAACTGGGTTCATGTTAAAGGTTTTGTGCACTATATAGTGTTAAGGGGTTGTGATTTGGGACACAGCCACTCTAAACTAATAATTAGGGTTAGTGCACTATATAGTGTTTAGGGGTTGTGGTTTGGGACACATCCACTCTGGGCTAATAATTAGGTTTAGTGCACTATATAGTGTTTGGAGGTTGTGGTTTGGGACACATCCACTCTGGGCTAATAATTAGGTTAAGTGCACTATAAAGTGTTTAGGGCTTGTGGTTTGGGACACATCCACACTGTGCTGATAACAGGGTGTTGTGCACTATATAGTGTTTAGGGCTTGTGGTTTGGGACACATCCAAACTGGGTTAATGTTGAAGGTTTTGTGCACTATATAGTGTTAAGGGGTTGTGATTTGGGACACAGCCACTCTGAGCTAATAATTAGGGTTAGTGCACTATATAGTGTTTAGGGGTTGTGGTTTGGGACACATCCACTCTGGGCTAATAATTAGGTTTAGTGCACTATATAGTGTTTAGGGATTGTGGTTTGGGACACATCCACACAGGGCTGCTAAAATGTTGGCACTGTGTTGTGTATAATGGTTGTGGTTTGGGACACAACCAGAATAGAAAGATAATTAAGTTTAGTGCACTATAAAGTGTTTAGGGCTTGTGGTTTGGGACACATCCACACTGCACTGATAACAGGGTGTTGTGCACTATATAGTGTTTAGGGCTTGTGGTTTGGGACACATCCAAACTGGGTTAAGGTTGAAGGTTTTGTGCACTATATAGTGTTAAGGGGTTGTGATTTGGGACACATCCACTCTGGGCTAATAATTAGATTTAGTGCACTATATAGCGTTTAGGGGTTGTGGTTTGGGACACATCCACTCTGGGCTAATAATTAGGTTTAGTGCACTATATAGTGTTTAGGGGTTGTGGTTTGGGACACATCCACACAGGGCTGCTCAAATGTTGGGCACTGAGTTGTGTATAATGGTTGTGGTTTGGGACACAACCAGAATAGAAAGATAATTAAGTTTAGTGCACTATAAAGTGTTTAGGGCTTGTGGTTTGGGACACGTCCATACTGTGCTGATAACAGGGTGTTGTGCACTATATAGTGTTTAGGGCTTGTGGTTTGGGACACATCCAAACTGGGTTAAGGTTGAAGGTTTTGTGCACTATATAGTGTTAAGGGGTTGTGATATAATAAGGTGTTGTGCACTTTATAGTGTTTAGAGTTTGTGGTTTAGGACACATCCACAGTTAGCTGGTTTGAAGCTTTGTGATTAGAAACATGGCAACTACGCCCCCTGTTGGCGGCCTCGTCCCAAATCATCAGTTGGAGCTTCTCTCATCCCGCCAGTGTGTGAGCGCCTAGTGTGGCACATTATGTATTCCTGGCTGGCTGTGTGTGAGTGTGTGTGTGAGTGTGTGAGTGTGTGTGTGAGTGTGTGTGAGTGTGTGTGTGTGTGTGAGTGTGTGTGTGTGTGTGTGAGAGAGAGAGACATAGCCAGGATCCTCCCACACACTGCACACAGGAACCGTCCTCCAGGTTCTCTTCTCTCAATACAGGAGCTCCCAATGGCACCCCCCCCCACACACACACACACACACACACACACATACACACACACCCACACACACTCCTGTTACAGATATTATAGTTAATATAGTTCCTCAAAATGGTGGCTTAGTGGTCAGCATGTTCTCCTCTCAGCGCTAGGGATTCCCGGTTCGAAACCCCATCTGGGTGGAGTTTGCATGTTCTCCCCGTGTCCGCGTGGGTTTCCTCCGGGTTCTCCGGTTTCCTCCCACAGTCCAAAAACGTGGATCAAGTCAATTGAATTCTCCAAATTGCCCCATATAGAGTGTGTGTTTGTGTGAGTGAGTGTGTGTCCAGCGATAGATTGCCCCCCTGTCCTGGGTCTATCTGCCCAGCGCCCAAAATGTTCTCTCCTGGATGGACATGGGGAACCCCCTCCCCCTGTGACCCTAATAGAGGATAAAGCAGAAGATAATAGATGGATGGATGGATAGTTCCCCAAAATATTGGATTGAGGTTGCTGGACCTCTCTTGACTCCGCCCCCTAGTCTTGTGTTAATATATATATTCATTCATTATCTTCCGCTTTATCCTCTATTAGGGTCTCGGGGGGGGGTCCCCATGCCCATCCATGGGAGAACATTTCGGGCGCTGGGCAGATACACCCAGGACAGGGGGGCAATCTATCGCTGAGCACACACACACACACACACACACACACTCTATATGGGGCAATTTGGAGAACTCAATTGACTTGATCCATATTTTTGAACTGTGGGAGGAAACCGGAGAACCCGGAGGAGACCCACGCGGACACGGGGAGAACATGGAAACTCCACCCAGATGGGGATTCGAACCGGGAATCCCCAGCGCTGAGAGGAGAACATGCCAAACCACTAAGCCAACGTGCCACCTATATATATATATATATATATACTTGTAATGTAATAATGTAAATACAGCAGAGCCCTAATTAACGATGCTAATTGAACGGTGTTCGGTGAGGTTGTCGCCCCCTGTGGGGCAGATCGATAACCTCGGTGTATTTCAGCAGGAATTGGGTTCTTACATCAGAACCATTTAGAACCACAGAGACGGACGCTGCCGTGTTCCGGAGCTTATGTAATCGTTGCTATGCACGAGCGTTGTCAGGTGAACACACACACACACACACACACACACACACACACACACAGACACTCCACCTCCACACGGGGCACCTGGGGGTGGCAGCATCAGCGTGTGCTGAAGCGCAGAACCATTAGAACCGAGATCTCTCCCTCAGCAGCAGCCGATATCATGTTCTCCTCTTTGTGTCCTATCCCTGCACTGCGCTACGTCACGTCCCTTCAGAACCCGTCCTCGTTGCCACACTGGTCCCGTGGTGTGAGATGGACCTCGTGGTTCTATGAGGACAGACTGTAGAAGCGGGTTCTGCTGATGTTTCATTAGCGCTGATGCTAATCTGTTTGTTTTGCAGTGCGGCTCCATGACAGTATCTCAGAGGAGGCTCATCATTATCTCATCTTTGATCTGTGAGTCCTCGTTTATCTCGTACACGCCTACTGTATTCCAACTGGTGGTGGTGTTTGGTGGTGGTGGGGGGTGGTCGCTGATGGTTGATGTGTTTGATATACAGACTGACGGGTGGAGACAGACAGACAGACAGACAGGTGGGTGGTGGTGGTGGTGGTGGCAGTGCAGGGTGTTAGGTGGTCGCTGATGGTTGATGTGTTTGATGTTCATAGTGACGGGTGGAGACAGACAGACAGACAGACAGGTAGGTGGGGGTGGTGGGTGGGTGGTGATGTTGGTGGGTGGGTGGTGGTGTTGGTGGTTGGGGGGTGGTGGTGGGTGGTGGTGCAGGGTGTTGGGTGGTCGCTGATGGGTGATGTGTTTGATATTCATAATGACGGGTGGAGACAGACAGACAGACAGACAGGTGGTGGTGGGGGTGGGTGGTGGTGGTGGTGCAGGGTGTTAGGTGGTCGCTGATGGTCGATGTGTTTGATATACAGACTGACGGGTGGAGACAGACAGACAGACAGGTGGGTGGTGGTGGTGGTGCAGGGTGTTAGGTGGTCGCTGATGGTCGATGTGTTTGATGTTCAGAGAGATAAGTGGAGACAGACAGGCAGGTGGTGGTGGGGGGTGGTAGTGGTGGTGGGGGTGGGTGGTGTTGGTGGTGGTGTAGGGTGTTAGGTGGTCACTGATGGTTGATGTGTTTGATATACAGACTGACGGGTGGAGACAGACAGACAGACAGGTGGGTGGTGGTGGTGGGGGTTGTGGTGGGCGTTGGTGGGTGTATGGTGGTGGTGGTGCAAGGTGTTAGGTGGTAACTGATTGGTTGATGTGTTTGATGTTCAGACTGACGGGTGGAGACAGACAGACAGACAGACAGGTGGGTGGTGGTGGGTGTGTGGTGGTGGTGTTGGTGGTGGTGCAAGGTGTTAGGTGGTCGCTGATGGTTGATGTGTTTGATATACAGACTGACGGGTGGAGACAGACAGACAGACAGACAGGTGGGTGTTGGTGGGGGTTGTGGTGGGGTTGGTGGGTGTGTGGTGGTGGTGTTGGTGGTGGTGCAAGGTGTTAGGTGGTAACTGATTGGTGATGTGTTTAATGTTCAGAGTGACGGGTGGAGACAGACAGACAGACAGACAGACAGACAGGTGGGTGGTGGTGGGGGTTGTGGTGGCGTTGGTGGTGGTGCAAGGTGTTAGGTGGTCGCTGATGGTTGATGTGTTTGATGTTCAGAGTGACGGGTGGAGACAGACAGACAGACAGACAGGTGGGTGGTGGTGGGGGTTGTGGTGGGCGTTGGTGGGTGTGTGGTGGTGGTGTTAGGTGGTAACTGATTGGTGATGTGTTTGATGTTCAGACTGACGGGTGGAGACAGACAGACAGACAGACAGACAGACAGGTGGGTGGTGGTGGGGGTTGTGGTGGTGTTGGTGGTGGTGCAAGGTGTTAGGTGGTAACTGATTGGTGATGTGTTTAATGTTCAGACTGACGGGTGGAGACAGACAGACAGACAGACAGACAGGTGGGTGGTGGTGGTGGGGGTTGTGGTGGGCGTTGGTGGGTGTGTGGTGGTGGTGTTGGTGGTGGTGCAGGGTGTTAGGTGGTCGCTGATGGTTGATGTGTTTGATGTTCAGAGAGATAAGTGGAGACAGACAGGCAGGTGGTGGTGGGGGGTGGTAGTGGTGGTGGGTGGTGATGGTGGCGGTGCAGGGTGTTAGGTGGTCGCTGATGGTTGATGTGTTTGATATACAGACTGACGGGTGGAGACAGACAGACAGACAGGTGGGTGGTGGTGGGGGTTGTGGTGGTGTTGGTGGGTGTGTGGTGGTGGTGTTGGTGGTGGTGCAGGGTGTTAGGTGGTAACTGATTGGTGATGTGTTTGATGTTCAGACTGACAGGTGGAGACAGACAGACAGACAGACAGACAGACAGACAGACAGACAGGTGGGTGGTGGTGTTGGTTGTGGTGGGCGTTGGTGGGTGTGTGGTGGTGGTGTTGGTGGTGGTGCAAGGTGTTAGGTGGTAACTGATTGGTGATGTGTTTAATGTTCAGACTGACGGGTGGAGACAGACAGACAGACAGACAGACAGGTGGGTGGTGGTGGTGGGGGTTGTGGTGGGGTTGGTGGGTGTGTGGTGGTGGTGTTGGTGGTGGTGCAGGGTGTTAGGTGGTAACTGATTGGTGATGTGTTTGATGTTCAGAGTGACGGGTGGAGACAGACAGACAGACAGGTGGGTGGTGGTGGGGGTTGTGGTGGGGTTGGTGGGTGTGTGGTGGTGGTGCAGGGTGTTAGGTGGTAACTGATTGGTGATGTGTTTGATGTTCAGAGTGACGGGTGGAGAGCTGTTTGAAGACATCGTGGCGAGGGAATATTACAGTGAGGCAGATGCCAGGCAAGTACACACACACACACACACTCACACACACACACACACACACACACACACGTCACACACACACAGGATCACAGCATGCATCACACAGTGTGTGAGACACTCAGCATGAATACAAACAAACAGAACAGGATTCAGTGCAGCCTCAGATCCTACACACAGACACACAAACTGATATACACTGCACAAACACACACACACACACACACACACAGATACACACAAACACATACACAGATACACACACACACACACACACAGATACACACACACAGTGCACAGTACACACACACTCACAGAGAATCATTACACAGGTTCAGTCTTAACCCCAAACCTACCCCCCCACACTAACTCTACCCCTAAACCCTGACCCTATCGATAACCCTAAACCCATCCCTAACCCTAAATCTACTCCTAACCCTAAACCTAACCCTAACACTATCCCAAACCCTAAACCTACTCCTAACCCTAAACCTAACCCTAACACTATCCCTATCCCTAAATCTACTCCTAACCCTAAACTTACTCCTAACCCTAAACCTAACCCTAACACTATCCCTAATCCTAAACCTAACCCTAAGACTATCCCTAACCCTAAATCTACTCCTAACTCTAAACCTACTCCTAACCCTAACCCTAACACTATCCCTAAACCTAACCCTAACACTATCCCTAACCCTAAATCTACTCCTAACCCTAAACCTACTCCTAACCCTAAACCTAACCCTAACACTATCCCTAACCCTAAACCTAACCCTAACACTATCCCTAACCCTAAATCTACTCCTAACCCTAAACCTACTCCTAACCCTAACCCTAACACTATCCCTAACCCTAAACCTAACCCTAACACTATCCCTAACCCTAAATCTACTCCTAACCCTAAACCTAACCCTAACACTATCCCTAATCCTAAACCTACTCCTAAACCTAACCCTAACACAATCCCTAACCCTAAACCTACTCCTAACCCTAAACCTAACCCTAACTCTATCCCTAACCCTAAACCTACTCCTAACCCTAAACCTAACCCTAAACCTACTCCTAACCCTAAACCTACTCCTAACCCTAAACCTACTCCTAACCATAAACCTAACCCTAAACCTATTCCTAACCATAAACCTAACCCTAAACCTACCCCTGACCCTAAACCTAACCCTATCCCTAACCCAGTGATTCTCAATTATTTTCTGTTAAGCCCCCCCTAGGAAGAAGAAAACATTTTGCGCCTCCCCCCCACGCACACTCACCCCCCCACATGCCAAAATGGGATAAATTATTTTTACTCGCCCACTGTAGTATGATTTGTCTATAAATTTGTTATAAATACACCTCTTTTATAACAATGTATCCTTATTAACAATAAAGGAAACAAAAAAGAAAGAAATATAGATCAACTTAGAACAAAGAATCATTTTTTTAACTTTGTTTTTTTAGTTTGTAACAGAAACGAATAAAATCCTTATTCAAACGAGAAACATTTTTGAACTGACTGGCATGTGGTACTGAAAAATGAAATGAAATAAAATCAATAAATAATAATAAATTCAAATTCATCAGCAACATTCATTCAGGAGCACAATTTATTAACCCTTTAACCTACAAAACAAAAATGAATACAACAATTTGTGCTGTTTTTTTTTGTTTTTTTTTGAGGAAATCAGAACTAATGTCTCCAACGCGCCCGTTTTACAGCGCACTGCTTTTCTGAAGTAGCTTTTACAAAGCGTTATGTTTGCTGGTTATACGCATCACGTTTAAGTGACGCCTTCATTTATTTGGCTTCACGCTGTCCGCTGCCAACATTTAAAGACACAGCAGACACACCTGTCTTTCTTCGTCTCCACCTTCGTTACAGTGAAGTTACAGTTACAGTGAAGCCAGGCGCTACATACGCTTCGACATTTAGTTTTCGGTTGACTTTTGTTGGTCTCATTATCTTCGTCTCTCTCCGCCTTTCTCTCCTCATTCCTGTTAAATATTTCTCCATGTTGTCTCTTGAGGGTTTGTTCAGTACACTTAATATCACTTGCTCTGTGATTTTTTTGTTAGGCGCTCCCCCATGCACCGCACTGCGCCCCCCCAGGGGGGCGCCCCACTATTTGAGAAGCACTGCCCTAACCCTAAACCTAACCCTAACCAGATCCCTAAACCTACTCCTATCCCTAAACCTACTCCTAACCCTAACCCTAACCCTAAACCTATCCCTATCCCTACTCCTAACCCTAAACCTACTCCTAACCCTAAACCTACTTCTAAACCTACTCCTAACCCAAACCTACTCCTAACCCGATCCCTAAACCTAAACCTACTCCTAACCCAATCCCTAACCCTAAACCTACTCCTAACCCAAACCTACTCCTAACCCGATCCCTAAACCTAAACCTACTCCTAACCCGATCCCTAACCCTAAACCTACTCCTAACCCTATCCCTACTTCTAAAAGTGTACCTACCTACCTTTTACACAAAAGTGTACCTACCCCTAGCCCCACCGGGAAGTGGACTGGACCTGAAAACCATTTAAAAAGAAATCTACTTCACAATAAAGACACCCACTCTGTATAAACCTGTATGCTGGGGCACTAACACAAATTATATAACATATAACTTACCCTACCCCTACCCCAGAACCTACTTTGACCTCTGAACATACCCCTAACACTAAACCTACTCCTACCCCTACCACTGAACCTACCCCTACCCCAACACTAAACCTACTCCTACCCCTTAACCTACCCCTACCCCAGAACCTACCTCGACCCATAAACATACCTCTAACACTAAATCTACCCTTATTCAGGTTATTATATTATAATGTGTTATATAAATACAGAACATTGTTATTCCAGCGTCTCTCACACTGACTGAACGCTGCTCTCGCGGCTCTCACACCCTCATCGTCCCGGTAACAGAGCAGAGTGGGAGTACCGTGTGGGCGACGGGGCTCTACAAGACGTTGACCCTAATGAAATGTTCTCCTGTCTGTTCCCTGACGCAGCCACTGTATCCAGCAGATCCTGGAGGCCGTGCTGCACTGTCATCAGATGGGGGTCGTGCACCGAGATCTGAAGGTACGGTGTGTATACGGTCTGTAACATCAAACAAAGAATCCTCCAGTTTCAGATCCAGGAGAGATCCAGTTTCAGATCCTCGAGTGCTAATTTATTCTATGGGTGTTGGATACGGGTGGGCCGGGGGGTTCTTTCCCAGTGGACATACTCGACCTACACTAGAATCACATCGGGTCATTAACAGATGCTTTAATCCAAAGAGACTTAGTATCCCATCGTCAGAAGACAGGGTTGGTACAGTGTGCCCTGGAACAGTGAGGGTTAAGGGTCATGCTCAAGGACCCACAACTTTAGTGGACGTGGGATTTGAACTCCCAACCTCCTGATTGATAGCCCAACGCCAAAGATCTACCTTAAATTGTCAACAAGTTTCTAGCGGACCCCTCCCTGGACCCCTACCACACTCCTACTACACCCCATGAACCTTGTTGTTAAGGTCTTCCTTAAATTGTCAACAAGTTTCTAGCGGACCCCTCCCGGGTCCCCTACCACACGGGGTATGGTTCATGGGGAACCTTGTTGTTAAGGTCTTTCTTAAATTGTCAACAAGTTTCTAGCTGACCCCTCCCGGACACATTGGTAATTCCAATGGACCTGGGATTTGAACCCCCAACATCCCAATTGATAGCCCAACACCGAAGGTCTTTCTTAAATTGTCAACAAGATTCTAGAGGACGCCTCCTGGCTCCCCTACCACACCCCATAAAGCTTGTTGTTTCTAGTTTCTAGCAAACCTCTCCCGGGTCCCCTACCACACCCCATGAACCTTGTTGTTAAGATCCTCCTTAAATTGTCAACAAGTTTCTAGCAGACCCCTCCCAGGTCCCCAACCACACCCCATAAACATTGTTGTTTCTAGTTTCTAACGGACCCCTCTAGCGAACCTCTCCTGGGTCCCCTACTCCACCCCATGAACCTTGTTGTTAAGGTTTTCCTTAAATTGTCAAAAAGTTTCTAGTGGACAACTCCCGGGTCCCCTACCACACTCCATGAACCTTGTTGTTTCTAGATTCAAGGCGACCCCTCCCAGGTCCCCTACCACACCCCATGAACCTTGTTGTATCTTCTTTCTAGCAGACCTATCTCGGGTCCCCTACCACACCCCATGAACCTTGTTCTTAAGGTCTTCTTTAAATTGTCAACAAGGTTGTAGCAGAACCATCCCAGGTTCCCTACCACACCCCAACCACAACCCATAAACCTTGTTGTTTCTAGTTTCTAGCAGACCCCTCCGGGTCCCCAACCACACCCATGAACCTTGTTGTTCAGGTCTTCCTTAAATTGTCAACAAGTTTCTAGCAGACCCCTCCCGGCTCCCCTACCACACCCCATGAACCTTGCTCTTAATGTCCTCCTTAAATTGTCAACAAGTTTCTAGAGGACCCCTCCCAGTTCTCATGGCTCCTTACCTCATGATCGGTCTGATCGTCTGGTTTTAGTATAATATATACAAAGCAGCACCCCCACCTTCACCCCCACCCCCACCACCCTCACCCCCACCTGCAGACAGAGGCATTTATTCCCTGTACTCTCACTCGGTGCGTTAACGCTTCCTACGCTGCGCCATCACACCATTGTGCGGGTGAGGAGGTGAGGTGAACGCCGCCGCTAACAGGGAAATGCATCGTAATTAGCCGGCGGTTGCCGCGCTGTGTGGGCTGTAAATATCTGCCATTACTCCTCCACATCAACCCGAGCACAGAGCTGGAGAACCGAGCGTAGGGTTGGAGAACACAGCAAAGCTGGAGAACACAGCAGAGCTGGAGAACACGACGTGCAGTAGGAAATCTCAGAGAGCGTGGACCCCCCCCCCCCCCCCCCCCCTAAAAAAAAAAAAAAAAAAAGTTTTTTCAAATTGGCCGGCGGCAGGATGGCTAACTGTTTGGCATGTTCTCCTCTCAGCGAGTTGGGATCCTGGTACCAATCTCGACCTGTGTGGAGGTTCCATGGTCTCCATATGACCGGATAGGTTCTCTCTGGGTTCTCAGGTTTCCTCCCACAGTCCAAAAACATGATTTCAAGGTAAATTGAATGCTCTAAATCGCCCCATATAGAGAGTGTGTGCTCAGTAATAGACTTGCGCCATCTTCTGGGTGTATGAGTGCATCTGCCCAGTGCCCGAAACGTTCTCCCCTGGATGGGCATGGGGAACCATGTTCTCCCCATGTCCACAACGGTTTTCTCCCACAGTTCAAACACATGGATTCAAGGTGAATTGGCTGATCTAAATTGCCCCTATACTGTATAGTGTCTGTGTGAGTGTGTCCAATAATAGATAGCCCCCCCCTGTCCTAGGTGTATCTGCCCAGCGCCCGAAACATTCTGCCCTGGGTGGGAATGGGGAACCCCCCCCACGTGACCCTAGTACTTGATGGGGAGGGCAATGGGGGCTAGCTGCATCAACCTTGATTAGACACTAGGAGGAGCCCCTGTGGCCACCCGCTCACTCTACACATGAGCTCAGGAGCGCCGTCATGTGGCCACAGCCCCTCTGAGGGGTCCAATACGTAACGGATCCGGGGTACGAATGCTTATTAAAACGCGTCTCGGCGTATCATTTCCGCGGAGACGCCTTGCTTTCCTGAGCTCAGTCATGTGATCGAGCAACGTGGTGCCGCTGAATGAGCGCCATCATTGCCGCTGTCACGGTTTGAGGGTTTAATAGCGGCTCAGTGCGGCGGTGTGGGCGCCTCAGCGCTAACCCCGGCTCGGGAACCGCGGCGCTGCGTGTGGGCGACTCCGCTCGGGGAGCTGAATCATTTTCATACGATTCATATTCAGAGAGTCGCTTCGGAAGAAAAATGGGCCAGAATCGCAACTTTGAGCTTGAAAGGTTCCTCCTTGAAAAGAGACCTCGCAAAGGTTCCGCCTCGCTGTGAGGACAAAAGTATTCAGACACCTACACGTTCCAGCTGGTTCTCCTCGGTTGCCTAGCAACGAATTAACATTGTGCACTCGTTTTTATCCAAATCCACTTACAGGAACCCAACTCGAGGGTTGGGGTCGGAGCACGTGGTTGGCCACAGCGCCCCCAAGAGTTAAGGGTCTTGCTCAAGGGTCCACATTTGGGAACTTCAGAGGACCTGGGATTTGAACCCACAACCCAACACCCTAACCTCTGAGCTTCCACGCCCTCATGGTAGGGCACATTTGCAAAATGACTCAGGAGTCGACTCTTTGGTAACTCTTCATGTGACTCATTTACCTCCAAAGCCATGTGTCCGAACCGGGAAAGTGTGACCGAACCGGGAAGGGTTCTCATTACGCCCCAGAATGTTCTTAGAATGCCGAAAGGAACCCGCACAGACGTCGGGAGAACATGCCAAACTCCACACGTTCACCAGCTGAGACTGTTTGTTTGTCGTTTAGCCAGAGAACCTGCTCCTGGCCTCCAAATCCAAAGGGGCGGCGGTGAAGTTGGCCGACTTTGGGCTGGCGATCGAAGTGGAGGGAGATCAGCAGGCCTGGTTCGGTAAGAACCCTCACTTCCGTAGTCCATAGACGCCCATATATGGATCTCGGGGTGTAATATTAATATTAGCGTTAGCATTAACGTTAATGTTAGCTTTAGCGTTAATATTTGCGCTAGCATTTGCATTTGCTTTAGCATTAATATTAACATTAGTTTTAGTATTGGTATTAGCATTAACGTTAGTGTTAGCTTTAGCGTTAATATTAGCATTAGCATTAGCATTTGCTTTAACATTAATATTAACATTAGTATTAGTATTGGCATTAGCATTAACGTTAGATTTAGCTTTAGCGTTAATATTTGCGTTAGCATTAGCATTAATATTAACATCAGTATTGGTGTTAGCATTAGTATTGACATTAGCATTAACGTTAGTGTTAGCTTTAGCGTTAATATTAGCATTAACGTTAGTGTTAGCTTTAGCGTTAATATTAGCATTTGCATTAGCATTAATATTAACATTGGTATTAGTGTTAGTGTTAGAATTAGTATTGGCATTAGCATTAACGTTAGTGTTAGCTTTAGCATTAATATTAGCGTTAGCATTAGCATTTGCGTTAGCATTAATATTAACATTAGTTTTAGTGTTAGCATTAGTATTGGCATTAGCATTAACGTTAGTGTTCGCTTTAGCATTAATATTAGCGTTAGTATTAACATTAATATTAGAATTAGCATTAACA
The DNA here is from genome assembly GCA_019802505.1 of Corydoras sp. C115. NCBI lineage: Eukaryota > Metazoa > Chordata > Actinopteri > Siluriformes > Callichthyidae > Corydoras > Corydoras sp. C115. Next base: position 188,734 of record JAFMOC010000469.1, read on the forward strand.
TTAGCGTTAGCATTAACATTAGTGTTAGCATTAACATTAGTGTTAGCATGAGTGTTAATGATAGCAGGAAGTCAGGCGTTCGCTGAATGACCTCACTTCCTGTGTGTGGTTGCAGGCTTTGCCGGCACACCCGGTTATCTCTCCCCGGAGGTGTTGAGGAAGGACCCCTACGGGAAGGCGGTGGATCTGTGGGCGTGTGGTGAGCCGATTTGACTCCACCCTTTGGTTGGTCGTCACCTCTCCCACTAGTTCCCGTCGCAGCCATTGATTACCCCCTGCCTTGCTCCTCAGGTGTGATCCTCTACATCCTGCTGGTTGGATATCCTCCGTTCTGGGATGAAGACCAGCATCGTCTCTATCAGCAGATCAAAGCTGGGGCGTACGACGTGAGTGGGCGCTCGTGTTGATCTGCGGGACGTGTACTTTAGCGGGAAGCACAGGGTTTCAACAAGAATCAGAGGGCTTTAGTGAGGAACAGTACTTTAGCGAGAAGCACAAGGTCCAGCGGTGAGCAAGGTCATTCCAGAAAAGCACAGGGGTTTTAAAGGAGCACAGGTTTAGCAAAGAACATTAGAGCTTTAGAAATTAGCACAAGGGTTTAAAATGGAACACAGTTTTTTTATTGGGAACTTAGGGGTTATTAGAGGGGAGCACAGGGGTTTTAAAGGAGCACATGGTTTAAAAAGAAATGAGAACATGTTTTTTTTAAGGAGCACAGAGGTTTAAATGGGAGCACAGGGGTTATTTTAAAGGAGCACAGGGGTTTTATAAAGTAGCACAGGGGTTTATGAAGGAGCACAGGGGTTAATATAAAGGAGCACAGGGGTTTATAAAGGAGCACAGGGGTTTATGAAGGAGCACAGGGGTTAATATTAAGGAACACAGGGGTTATTATGAAGGAGCACAGTGGTTATTATAAAGGAGCACAGGGGTTTATAAAGGGGCACAGGGGTTTATGAAGGAGCACAGGGGTTAATATAAAGGAGCACAGGGGTTATTATGAAGGAGCACAGGGGTTTATAAAGGAGCACAGTGGTTATTATAAAGGAGCACAGGGGTTATTATGAAAGAGCACAGTGGTTATTATAAAGGAACACAGGAGTTATTATAAAGGAGCACAGAGGTTATTATAAAGGAGCACAGGGGTTTATAAAGGAGCACAGAGGTTATTATAAAGGAGCACAGGGGTTTATGAAGGAGCACAGTGGTTATTATAAAAGAGCACAGGGGTTTATAAAGGAGCACAGAGGTTATTATAAAGGAGCACAGGGGTTTATGAAGGAGCACAGGGGTTATTATGAAAGAGCACAGTGGTTATTATAAAGGAGCACAGGGGTTATTATAAAGGAGCACAGTGGTTATTATAAAGGAGCACAGGGGTTTAGAAAGGAGCACAGGGGTTATTAGAAAGGAGCACAGGGGTTATTATAAAGGAGCACAGTGATTATTATAAAGGAGCACAGGCGTTATTAGAAAGGAGCACAGTGGTTATTATAAAGAAGCACAGTGGTTATTATAAAGGAGCACAGGGATTATTATAAAGGAACACAGGGGTTATTATAGAGGAGCACAGGGATTATTATTATAAAGGAACACAGGGGTTATTATAAAGGAACACAGGGGTTATTATAAAGGAGCACAGAGGTTTATAAAGGAGCACAGGGGTTATTATAAAGGAGCACAGGGGTTATTATGAAAGAGCACAGTGGTTATTATAAAGGAGCACAGGGGTTATTATAAAGGAGCACAGGGGTTATTATAAAGGAGCACAGTGGTTATTATAAAGGAGCACAGGGATTATTATAAAGGAACACAGGGGTTATTATAAAGGAGCACAGGGGTTTATAAAGGAGCACAGGGAGCACAGTGATTATTATAAAGGAGCACAGGCGTTATTAGAAAGGAGCACAGTGGTTATTATAAAGAAGCACAGGGGTTATTATAAAGAAGCACAGGGGTTATTATTAAGGAGCACAGGGGCTATTATAAAGGAGCACAGGGGCTATTATAAAGGAGCACAGGGATTATTATAAAGGAACACAGGGGTTATTATAAAGGAGCACAGGGATTATTATAAAGGAACACAGGGGTTATTATAAAGGAGCACAGGGGTTATTATGAAGGAGCACAGTGGTTATTATAAAGGAGCACAGGGGTTATTATGAAAGAGCACAGGGATTATTATAAAGGAGCACAGGGGTTATTAGAAAGGAGCACAAGGGTTTATAAAGGAGCACAGGGGTTATTAGAAAGGAGCACAGGGGTTATTAGAAAGGAGCACAGGGGTTATTAGAAAGGAGCACAGGGGTTTATAAAGGAGCACAGTGGTTATTACAAAGGAGTACAGTGGTTATTAGAAAGGAGCACAGTGGTTATTATAAAGAAGCACAGGGGTTATTATAAAGGAGCACAGTGGTTATTATAAATGAGCACAGGGATTATTATAAAGGAGCACAGTGGTTATTATAAAGGAGCACAGTGGTTATTATAAAGGAGCACAGGGGTTATTATAAAGGAGCACAGGGGTTATTAGAAAGGAGCACAGGGGTTTATAAAGGAGCACAGGGGTTATTAGAAAGGAGCACAGGGGTTATTAGAAAGGAGCACAGGGTTTAAACATAGGATTTACCGAGACACTGCTCACTTGCACCTCCGTCGGTTCTTGTGTTCTCGCAGTTCCCGTCTCCTGAGTGGGACACCGTGACTCCCGAAGCCAAAGATCTCATCAACAAGATGCTCACCATCAATCCGGCCAAGCGCATCACCGCCGCCGAGGCGCTCAAGCACCCCTGGATCTCTGTGAGTTCCACCTCTGTGTTCTGAAGCGCTCCACTCCCGGTCGGTCCGGTCCGGTCCGGTTCGGTCTGGTCCGGTGTTCTAATGCCACCCCTGTGATCGTTACAGCACCGCTCCACCGTAGCGTCCTGCATGCACCGGCAGGAGACCGTGGAGTGCCTGAAGAAGTTCAACGCCCGCAGGAAGCTGAAGGTACGGCAGGTTCCATGTCTTACCGTGTTACTGTGTTACTGTGGTTACTGTGGTCACTGTGGTTACGATGGTAACTGTGTTAAAAAGGTAAATGTCACAGTGGTTAGTGTTACCGTGGTTACTGTGTTACTGTAGTCACTGTTCTACTGTGGTTACTGTGGTCACTGTGGTCACTGTGGTTACTGTGCTACCGTGGTTACCGTTTTACAGTGTTACCGTGGTTATTGTGTAACCATGGTTACCTTATTACTGTAGTTTCAGTGTTACCATGGTTACTGTGTTACCGTGATTACTGTGTTACTGTGGTTACTGTGTTACCGTGGTTACTGTGTTACCGTGGTTACAGCTGTATCATCTGTGTGTAACTGTGTGTGTTTGTGTGCACAGGGTGCCATTCTCACCACCATGCTGGCCACCAGGAATTTCTCAGGTTCGTGTCTGAAACGTTCTCTCTGTTCTCACGGTTCCTCCTGATGAACGTTCCACACGGTTCCTCCTGATGAAAGTTCCACACGGTGGAGTGAATAATACTCCACTGTGAGGAGGAGCGCGAGGTCTCTGACAGGAGGTTATTATGAGGTTCTACTGAAGGACCGGAGTTTGTGATGTCACACTGCCCCCTGGTGGAACAATGACTCTAGTTCGGTTGTGTGTGTGCACACTCAGCTATTATGGAAATATAGTTTATTATATATTTACATTTATATTTAGTCATTTAGCCGATGCTTTTATCCAAAGCGACTTACAAATGAGAACATTACAGTCAGAGGTTCTGCAGA
>JAFMOC010000469.1:197500-215000 GCA_019802505.1 Corydoras sp. C115
TGTTTGACGTGCTGTGTTCTGATTGGTGGTTTGATCAGTGAGGAAGCAGGAGATCATCAAAGTGACAGAGCAGCTCATCGAAGCCATCAGCAACGGAGACTTCGAGAGCTATACGTAAGTTTATACGCAAGATTATACGTAAGATTATACGTAAGTTTGTACGTAAGGTTATACGTGAGTTTATACACAAGATTATACCTAATATTATGCTTAAGTTTATACACAAGATTATACGTAAGATTATACATAAATTTGTACGTAAGGTTATACGTGAGTTTATACACAAGATAACACGTAAGATTATACATAAGTTTATACGTGAGTTTATACGTAAGTTTATACACAAGATTACACGTAAGATTATACGTAAGTTTATACACAAGATTACACGTAAGATTACACGTAAGTTTATACACAAGATTATACGTAAGATTATACACAAGATTACACGTAAGATTATACGTAAATTTATACGTGAGTTTATACGCAAGATTATACGTAAGTTTATACGTAAGTTTATACACAAGATTATATGCAAGATTATATGTAAATTTATACGTAAGTTTATACACAAGATTACGCGTAAGATTATACGTAAGTTTATACGTGAGTTTATACACAAGATTATACGCAAGATTATACGTAAGTTTATACAAAAGATTACACGTAAGTTTATACGTGAGTTTATTCACAAGATTACACGTAAGATTATACGTAAATTTATACACAAGATTACACGTAAGATTATACGTAAGTTTATACACAAGATTATACGTAAGATTATACGTAAATTTATACACACAATTATACGTAAGATTATACGTAAGTTTCTACACAAGATTATACATAAATTTAATAACGTAGGTGCAAATTCGATTAGCTACTGAATTGTGTGTGTGTGTGTGTGTGTGTGTGTGTGCAGGAAGATGTGTGACCCCAGCGTGACTGCATTCGAACCCGAGGCTCTGGGGAATCTGGTGGAGGGACTGGATTTCCATCGTTTTTATTTTGAAAACCGTAAGAAGTGATGTCATCAAATCCTCAAAATTATTTAATTAAAATGAAACAAGTTTAGAAACAGTGTGTGTGTGTGTTTGTGTGTGTGTGTGTGTGTGTGTGTGTGTGTGTGTAGTCTGGTCTAAGAACAGTAAGCCGGTGCACACCACCATCCTGAACCCTCACATTCACCTGATTGGGGACGAGGCCGCCTGCATCGCGTACATCCGCATCACGCAGTTCATCGACGCCAACGGGACGCCGCGCTCCGCTCAGGCCGAGGAGTCGCGCGTCTGGCACCGGCGTGACGGCAAATGGCAGATCGTCCACTTCCATCGCTCCGGAGCACCGTCCACCATCACCAAGTAAACAACGTAGAACACCACATACATCCTAAAGCTGCAGAGACACTGTGCAGGGACGCTGTGCAGAGAGACTGTGTAGAGACACTTTGTAATGAGACTGTGTAATGAGACTGTGCAGAGACACTCTGTAATGAGACTGTGTAGAGACTCTGTGTAGAGACTCTGAGTAATGAGACTGTGTAAAGACTCTGAGTAATGAGACTGTGTAGAGACTGTGTAATGAGACTGTGCAGAGACACTGTGTAATGAGACTGTGTAGAGACTCTGTGTAGAGACTCTGAGTAATAAGACTGTGTAATGAGACTGTGCAGAGACACTGTGTAATGAGACTGTGTAGAGACTCTGAGTAATGAGACTGTGTAGAGACACTTTGCAGAGACACTGTGTAACAAGACTGTATAATGAGACTGTGCAGAGACACTGTGTAATGAGACTGTGAATAGACACTGTGTAATGAGACTGTATAATGAGACTGTGCAGAGACACTGTGTAATGAGACTGTGAATAGACACTGTGTAATGAGACTGTATAATGAGACTGTGCAGAGACACTGTGTAATGAGACTGTGTAGAGACACTGTGTAATTAGACTGTGTAGAGATACTGTGTAGAGACACTGTGTAGAGACTCTGTGTAATGAGACTGTGTAGAGACACTGTGCAAAGACTCTGTGTAATGAGACTGTGCATAGACACTGTGTAATGAGACTGTGCAGAGAGACTGTGTAGAGACACTGTGTTATGAGACTGTGTAGAGATACTGTGTAATGAGACTGTGTAGAGATACTGTGTAATGAGACTGTGTAGAGACACTGTGTAGAGACTCTGTGTAATGAGACTGTGTAGAGACTCTGTGTAATGAGACTGTGTAGAGACATTGTTCAGAGACTCTGTGTAATGAGACTGTGCAGAGAGACTGTAGAGACTCTGTGTAATGAGACTGTGTAGAGACACTGTGTAATGAGACTGTGTAGAGACACTGTGTAATGAGACTGTGCATAGACACTGTGTAATGAGACTGTGTAATGAGACTGTGCAGAGACACTGTGTAATGAGACTGTGTAGAGACAATGTGTAATGAGACTGTGCACAAGACACTGTGTAATGAGACTGTTCAGAGACACTGTAATGAGACTGTGTAGAGACACTGTGTAATGAGACTGTGCAGAGAGACTGTCGAGACACTGTGTAGAGACACTGTGCATAGACACTGTGTAATGAGACAATGTGTAGAAACTAGGGGTGAGCTGCATTATTCGCTGATTCGACGATTCGATTCGGAGAACCGTAGTCGACTATGAACCTCATAGTCGAATGTACCATTTTGACCACATGGGGGCGCCCATGGCTGCTGCTAAGCATTAGTTTTTACATGAAATGTCTTTGTTTTCGTTATATATATAGCCTTTTGTCAAATAAAATCATCCTGTCACAAATGTCCGTCTTTCCCCGGAGATGAGCGGCTCCGCGGGGAAATCGCGAACGCCGCATAATGAGCGTCTCCCGGGATCCGGCTACGCGTAAGCCGGTCTAAACAGAGTGCGACCTGCGCGGAACAAATGCGCAGCAACACACCGTGGCAGAAATGCTGATGGAGAAAAACTGGAACACCGGGATAAAATCCAAAACTAGAATTTATTAAAAAAGTGGTGCCGAAGCACCAACAGAAAGGGGGCAAACGAACAAAGCAACATCGGGTAAGGTAACCACTAATTAAAGACGTGCACTAACCCAACCAATCACCCAAGTGAGACAATCAGAAACCAAACGAGGGACAAGTGCCGCAGGTGATTGTTACACATCCTAATTTCTGTTAATATATTTTTTTAATGATCTGTGCGCTTTAACCCATTTACGGTGCTCTAGAAAAACGTAAAATATTTAAAAAAATATTTTTTTAAAACCACGCTTATAGCGCCATCTTGTGGTGGAATTTTAACTGATTCGACTATCAGTCGACTATAGGGAAAATCTGACGAATCAGATTCGACTATGAAAAACCTTAGATGAATACAGCCCTAGTAGAAACAATGTGTAATTAGACTGTGTAGAGACACTGTGCAGAGACACTGTGTAATGAGACTGTGTAGAAACAATGTGTAATGAGACTGTGTAGAGACACTGTGCAGAGACACTGTGTAATGAGACTGTGTAGAGACACTGTGCAGAGACTCTGTGTAATGAGACTGTGCAGAGACACTTCGCAGAGACACTGTGCTGACGGCTTTTAAAAAAATATTAATTAATCTGTGTGTGTGTGTGTGTGTGTGTGTGTGTGTGTATATGTGTCTCCCTCTCAGTTGAGCTGCAGTGCTGCGGTTCCCGGAGGACAGATCCATCCTGGCGGTTCTGCCGTTCTGCAGGCTGATTGGACACCATGGAAGCTGCCTGATTACCCACAATCCTTTGCTTCCCATTCTTTCACATTGAACATCCAGGCTTGAGTCTCATCACACACACACTGAGTGCGCACACACACACACACACACACACACACACACACACACACACATTAGGGGTGGTGTTTGTCGTCTGTGGATTTGCGTGGACGTCGAGAACGTGGACACCGTCTGCGTAACGTACGACTTTAGATTTGTTTATTTATTCTAATTTATCACAGATTATTATTATTATTATTATTATTATTATTATTATTAATGAGGTGGGAGGGGCGGGGGGCGGGGCATTCGTTCCACAGTTCTATAGACCATAGCGTGATGGTGATGTCATGTGATAGGGCAATAAATCGAGCACACACACAACCATGGGGGGGTAAGTGGGGTGGGGGGTAAGTGGGGTGGGGGGTAAGTGGGGGGGGGGTACGTGGGGGGGTAGTGGCGCAGTACGGGGTGTTTAAGGGCTGTAACGCGGGTCCCGTACGGCGGCGCCGTCGTCTTCTCTTCTTTATTACCGAATGCCGTGTTCGTATCGTTTACAAGCCGCTAGCCGTTTAGCTACGTTAGCATTCGTTAGTGACTCAGTGAAGTGACTCAGAACCGATTCATCTCGCTCGCTCACACACACACACACACACACACACACACACACACACACACACACACATGCCTCATCACCTCGTGCGGGAAACAATGCGCCGTGTCCAATGCAGAGCAGCAGAAATACAGCCGGGTGTGAAAGAACATACCAATTCTCCAGCTCTCAGAGTCAGCTTAATGTTTACACTTTAATAAAGCACACGAGACGGGCTGCGTCCCAAATCGCCTACTGCATACTACACTGTTCTGAAGCTAGTAAGTATGAACACTACATACTTACACACTGCACACTACATTCACACTACATACTACATACTACACACTATATACTACACACTACATACTTACTACACACTACATACATACTGCATACTTACACACTACATACTTACACACTACATACATACTGCATACTTACACACTACATACATACTGCATACTTACACACTACATACTTACACACTACACACTACATACATACTGCATACTACATACTTACACACTACATACATACTGCATACTTACATACTTCATACACACTACATACATACTGCATACTCATATACTACATACTTACACACTACACACTACATACACACTACATACTACATACTTACACACTACATACATACTTACATACTTCATACACACTACACACTACATACATACTGCATACTCACATACTACATACTTACACACTACACACAACATACATACTGCATACTTACATACTTCATACACACTACACACTGCATATTTACATACTACACACTACATACTTACACACTAACATACTACACACTACATACATACTACAAACTACACACTACATAATTACATACTGCACACTACATACTACACACTTACACACTGCATACTTACACACTACACACTACATAATTACATACTACACACTACATACTACACACTTACACACTACATACTGCATACTTACATACTACACACTACATAATTACATACTACACACTACATACTGCATACTTACACACTACATAATTACATACTACAAACTACACACTACATGATTACACACTACATACTACATACTTACATACTATTATTTGAGTAGTACTCAGTATGTAGTAAGTGATTTGGGACGCAGCTCTGTAGTGAGTCATCTGTACCACAAATGAATCGACTCGCTATAGTGAATCAAACTGCTCACTGCTCTCGGAGCATTCAGGGTTCGAGGTTCGGCTCCGGCACTCACATTATTAATCCTGATTGCCATAAGCCCCACCCACTCATTAACCCCGCCCCCTTACTGAAACCTAATCTTCCACATCGCCACCTACAGTCCGTTCAGAGGAAGTGCGAGTCGTGGTCGTGTATCCGCACGCCCGCAGCCGCCACATTGCCGTTCTTCCAGACGCGCCGTTCCCCCGAACCCCCCACGGTGGGGCGGCTGTCGGCGGTCCGGTTCTCCACCCGCTTCCGGTCTGCAATAAACCCGAGCTGAGTGCCCGCCCCACGCTTTCGGCTTCGCTGCATGCCCGCCGCTCGTGGACTTCGGTGCCGTGGTGTTCTCGACTCGTTTCTGTATCGCGTGGAGGAACGCGAGCGCAGTCCGTTTTTATCGTGTTGGTGAATTTGCACAGAAGCATGCTGGGAATTCCGAAGCGCTCCGCCCTGCCTACATCTGCCGACTGCACGGCGCCACCTGCCCCTCAGCTGGTGAAGTGCACACTGACTCTGACCCACACTGAACCCCTCCAGAAGCTCAAGACCCACTGATCAATCAACCAATCAAACCAATCAATCAATCAATCAACCAATCAAACCAATCAATCAATCAATCAACCAATCAAACCAATCAATCAATCAATCAACCAATCAAACCAATCAATCAATCAATCAACCAATCAAACCAATCAATTAACCAATCAACCAATCAAACCATTCAATCAAACCAATTAATCAATCAACCAATTAAACAAATCAAACCAGTCAATTAACCAATCAACCAATCAAACCATTCAATCTGACCAATTAATCAATCAACCAATCAAACCAATCAATTAATCAATCAACCAATCAAACCAATCAATTAACCAATCAACAATCAATCAACCAATCAATTATCCGACCAATTAATCAATCAGCAATCAATCAACCAATCAAACCATTCAATCAAACCAATCAATTGACCAATCAATCAAGCAATCAATTATCCGACCAATTAATCAATCAGCAATCAATCAATCAATCAACCAATCAATTAACCAATCAACAATCAATCAACCAGTTCGACCAACTAATCAATAAAACAACCAATCAATCAACCAATTACACAAATCAACCAACCAATCAATTAAACAAATCACTCAATCAACTAACCAATAAATCAACCAACCAACTAATCAATCAACCAATTAAACTAATCAATCAACCAATCAATCAATAAAACCAATCAATCATCCAATCAACCAATTAAACCAATCAATCAATTCAATCAATCAGCCAACCAATCATTTGATCAACCAATCAATTAACCAATCAATTAACCAATAAATCAACTAATTAATCAATCAATCAACCAATTCAACCAATCAATCACTCAATCAACCAATTAATCAATTCAACCAACTAATCAATTAATCAATAACTCAATCAATCCACCAATTAATAAATTCAACCAACCAATCAATCGTTCAACCAGTTCAACCAATCAATCAGTCAACCAATCAATCAATTAATCAACCAACCAATAAATCAAACAATCAATCAACCAACCAATAAATCAACCAATCAATAAATCAACCAACCAATCAATTGATCAACCAACCAATCAATCAGTTGATCAACCGACCAATCAATTAATCAACTACGCAATCAATCATTCAACCAATCAATCAACCGATCAATCAACCGATCAATGGATCAATGCTTTTAATCAGCAATATTAGAACCCGATGCGGTTCTAAAGGTTCTCCGATGGCGTTTCAGGTTCTCTGGGTGTTTTATTGATTTTATTGATCGTGAGTGATCGTGTTCTTTCTGAATCTTCGGGTGGATGTTCCGTGGCTCCGCCCACCGCCGCTGCTGTTCCATAACAGAATGTACCTCTCGCACCGCCCGGGTCGGCCGGCCAATCAGGACGGAGCTGGGCTTCTGTCATCATGCCAATCGACCAATTCAATTGTGTCCGCGTGGGTTTCCTCCGGGTTCTCCGGTTTCCTCCCACAGTCCAAAAACATGGATTCCAGGTCAATTGAATTCTCCAAATTGCCCCATATAGAGTGTGTGTGTGTGAGTGAGTGTGTGTCCAGCGATAGATTGCCCCCCTGTCCTGGGTGTATCTGCCCAGCGCCCAAGACGTTCTCCCCTGGATGGGCATGGAGAACCCATGGAGAATAACAATTTAAAGAACTGAAATAAACTTGGTGGCTTAGTGGTTTGGCATGTTCTCCTCTCAGCGCTAGGGATTCCCGGTTCGAATCCCCATCTGGGTGGAGTTCTTCCCGTGTCCACACGTGTCTCCGGTTTCCTCCCACAGTCCAAAAAACATGGATTCAAGGTGAAATAAATTCTCTAAATTGCCCCATATAGGGCAGGACAGCGCTGGGGCTTCTGTCATCATGCCAAGCGACCAATGAAATTGTGTCCGTGTGGGTTTCCTCCAGGTTCTCCCGTTTCCTCCCACAATCCAAAAACATGGATTCAAGGTGAACTGAATGCTCCGTGTTGCCCCATATAGAGTGTGTCTGTGTGAGTGAGTGTGTGTTCAGTGATAGATTGCCCCCCTGTCCTGGGTGTATCTGACCAGCGCCCGAAACGTTCTCCCCAGGATGGGCATGGAGAACCCCCCCCCCCGTGACATCAGTGATGATGTCATAAATGATGACATGGCGTTGCTCAAATGGCGAACGTGGTTCCTTTTATTAAATTAAAGCCTGGAACCCAACCCCCTTCCCCCACCCTCGGCCATGTTCTGATTGGCGGCGGCCCGTTCTCCGGCGCTGAGGGAACCTGCGGGGGTTCCTCTGCAACTCTCTGGTGTTCTTTTTCAAGGTGTTTGCATGCTGCACGGTTTTTGTACGGACGTGATCTTCTGGTTTCTATCAAGCTTGTGAATAAAAGCTCAAAATCAGCCTTGGGTTCCTCTGTTCTTCCACCAGAACGTCTAGAACCCAAACGGGTTCCTGTGTTCTTCCACCAGAACGTCTAGAACCCAAACGGGTTCCTGTGTTCTTCCACCAGAACGTCTAGAACCCGAACGGGTTCCTGTGTTCTTCCACCAGAACATCTAGTACCTGAACGGATTCCTGTGTTCCTCCACCAGAACGTCTAGAACCCTAACGGGTTCCTGTGTTCTTCCATCGGAATGTCTAGAACCCCAAATGGGTTCCTCTGTTCTTCCACTAAAACATCTACAACCCCAATGGATTCCTGTGTTCCTCCACCAGAACCTCTAGAACCCGAACAGGTTCCTGTGTTCTTCCACCAGAACATCTAGAACCCAAACGGGTTCCTGTGTTCTTCCACCAGAACGTCTATAACCCGAACGGGTTCCTGTGTTCTTCCACCAGAACATCTAGTACCCGAACGGGTTCCTGTGTTTTTCCACCAGAACGTCTAGAACCCTGACGGGTTCCTGTGTTCTTCCATTGGAACGTCTAGAACCCCAAATGGGTTCCTCTGTTCTTCCACCAAAACATCTACAACCACAATGGATTCCTGTGTTCCTCCACCAGAACATCTAGAACCCCAATGGATTCCTGTGTTCCTCCACCAGAACCTCTAGAACCCGAACGGGTACCTGTGTTCCTCCACCAGAACATCTAGAACCCCAATGGATTCCTGTGTTCCTCCACCGGAACATCTAGAACCCTGAACGGGTTCCTGTGTTCCTCCACCGGAACATCTAGAACCCCGAACGGGTTCCTGTGTTCCTCCACCGGAATGTCGAGAACCCCGAACGGTTCCTGTGTTCCTCCACCGGAACGTCAAGAACCCCGAACAGGTTCCTGTGTTCCTCCACCGGAACGTGGAGAACCCCAAACGGGTTCCTGTGTTCCTCCACCGGAACGTCGAGAACCCCGAACGGGTTCCTGTGTTCCTCCACCGGAACGTCTAGAACCCCGAACGGGTTCCTGTGTTCCTCCACCGGAACGTCGAGAACCCCGAACGGGTTCCTGTGTTCCTCCACCTGAACGTCTAGAACCCCACTGGGTTCCTGTGTTCTTCCACCAGAACGTCTAGAACCCTGAACGGGTTCCTGTGTTCCTCCACCGGAACGTCTAGAACCCCAATGAATTCTTGTGTTCCTCCACCGGAACATCTAGAACCCCACTGGGTTCGTGTGTTCCTCCACCGGAAAATCTAGAACCCCGAACGGGTTCCTGACCCAGCGAGGACTCTCTGCACCACGCTCACGACAAAAGCCATTGACCAACGGAACCTTCCTCACGGGGGCGGGAGCGTGGCACGGAGGGCGGGGAGGGGGGACTACATTCACAAAGCAAGACGGGACAGGACAGGACATGCATTAGAACCTCGACTGCAGACCTGCAGCTGAAACACTAGGGTTAAGCTACTAGGGTTGTGTGGGGGGGGGAGGGCCGAGGTGAGAGCTGTACACACACACACACACAAACACTCACACACACACAGTCGGTTCTAATGCAGATGGTTTAGTTGTTTTGTTTTGTTCTTTGGGTTTTTTTCTTTTATTTCTCCAGATTCTTTAGGCGTCACCATGGAAACAGGAAAGTATGAGTCACGGACGGATCACAGCTGGTCCCCACATTCCTGTGTGTGTGTGTGTGTGTGTGTGTGTGTGTGTGTGTGTGTGTGTGTGTGTGTGCTGCAGGATGAAACTAAAATTTAAGTTTGAGGTAATGAAAGGGGCAAGTAAGTATGAGAAAAAAGCGCAGGTTCAGTGGGGTGTGTGTGTGTGTGTGTGTGTGTGTGTGTGTGATGTGTAAGAGTAATTATTTGTGGTGAGAGTGTAGTGAGTATTGAGGTGGGGGTGCAATAAGTGTGAACTAAAAGTGAAGTGTGTATTTTGAGGTGTTTGTGTTGAGTAGTAGGGGTAGAGTGTAGTGAGTATGGGGTAGAGTATAGTGAGTATTAGGGGTAGAGTGTTGTGAGTTTTGGGGTAGAGTATAGTGAGTATTAGGGGTAGAGTGTTGTGAGTTTTGGGGTAGAGTGTAGTGAGTATGAGGGGTAGAGTGTTGTGAGTTTTGGGGTAGAGTGTAGCGAGTATTAGAGGTAGAGTATAGTGAATATTAGGGGTAGAGTGTTGTGAGTTTTGGGGTAGAGTGTAATGAGTATGAGGGGTAGACTGTAGTGAGTGTTAGGGGTAGAGTGTAGTGAGTATTGGGGTAGAGTATAGTGAGCATTAGGGGTAGAGTGTAGTGAGTATTAGGGGTAGAGTGTTGTGAGTATTGGGGTAGAGTATAGTGAGCATTAGGGGTAGAGTGTAGTGAGTATGAGGGGTAGAGTGTAGTGAGTGCTAGGGGTAGAGTGTAGTGAGTGTACAGGGTAGAGTGTAGAGAGTATTGGGGTAGAGTGTAGTGAGTGTTAGGGGTAGAGTGTAGTGAGTATTGGGGTAGAGTGTAGTGAGTGTTGGGGTACAGTGTAGTGAGTATTGGGGTAGAGTGTAGTGAGTATTAGGGGTAGAGTGTAGTGAGTATTGGGGTAGAGTGTAGTGAGCATTAGGGGTAGAGTGTAGTGAGTATTAGGGGTAGAGTGTTGTGAGTTTTGGGGTAGAGTGTAGTGAGTGTTAGGGGTAGAGTGTTGTGAGTGTTAGGGGTAGAGTGTAGTGAGTATTGGGGTAGAGTGTAGTGAGTATTAGGGGTAGAGTGTTGTGAGTTTTGGGGTAGAGTGTAGTGAGTATGAGGGGTAGAGTGTAGTGAGTGTTAGGGGTAGAGTGTAGTGAGTATGAGGGGTAGAGTGTAGTGAGTGTTAGGGGTAGAGTGTAGTGAGTATTGGGGTAGAGTGTAGTGAGTGTTAGGGGTAGAGTGTAGTGAGTATTGGGGTAGAGAGTAGTGAGTATTGGGGTAGAGTATAGTGAGCATTAGGGGTAGAGTGTAGTGAGTATTAGGGGCGGAGTGTTGTGAGTTTTGGGGTAGAGTGTAGTGAGTATGAGGGGTAGAGTGTAGTGAGTGTACGGGGTAGAGTGTAGTGAGTATTGGGGTAGAGTGTAGTGAGTGTTAGGGGTAGGGTTTAGTGAGTATTGGGGTAGAGCGTAGTGAGTGTTAGGGGTAGAGTGTAGTGAGTATGAGGGGCAGAGTGTAGTGAGTGTTAGGGGTAGAGTGTAGTGAGTATTGGGGTAGAGTGTAGTGAGTGTTAGGGGTAGAGTGTAGTGAGTATTGGGGTAGAGTGTAGTGAGTGTTAGGGGTAGAGTGTAGTGAGTATTGGGGTAGAGTGTAGTGAGTGTTAGGGGTACAGTGTAGTGAGTATTGGGGTAGAGAGTAGTGAGTATTGGGGTAGAGTGTAGTGAGCATTAGGGGTAGAGTGTAGTGAGTATTAGGGTTAGAGTGTTGTGAGTATTGGGGTAGAGTGTAGTGGGTATTAGGGGTACAGTGTAGTGAGTATTGGGGTAAAGTGTAGTGAGTGTTAGCGTAGCGTAGAGTGTAGTGAGTATTGGGGTAGAGTGTAGTGAGTATTGGGGTAGAGTGTAGTGAGTATTAGGGGTAGAGTGTAGTGAGTATTAGGGGTAGAGTGTAGTGAGCTAAGAGTGTAGTGAGTATTAGGGGTAGAGTGTAGTTAGTGTTAGGGGTAGAGTGTAGTGAGTGCTAGGGGTAGAGTGTAGTGAGTATTGGGGTAGAGTGTAGTGAGTATTAGGGGTAGAGTGTATTGAGCTAAGAGTGTAGTGAGTATTAGGGGTAGAGTGTAATGAGTGTTAGCTAAGAGTGTAGTGAGTATTAGTCGGCTATGGAGGAGGTGGTGGACAGTGTTTGGTGTGGATTGGAGGTAAGGTGGAGGACGCCGATTGAAGGAACACTAAGAGAAAGACCTGGCATCGTCCTGCTGAAATAACCATGGACTTCCCAAGAAACAACACCACAGTATACCAACAAACCGGCACACAGGCAAGTACCCCCCCCCCCCATAGCATGACAGTTTTTGGCCTTTACGTCCACCACTGGCAGCAGTCTGTAGAGTACCTGAGGGGCAGTCGGCAAGGGTGTCTCGCTGTGCACGACACAATCTAGAACGTCGAGCGTCTTGTGTTCCCACAGTTCAGATCACTGACGGCCGTGGTAAACCAGGAGTTCAAAGGTCGTAGGGTCCTTGCGGTTCGAGGTAGTCCAGCAATGCTGGCGCCCATCATCCTTAACGAGTTGAGCACAAACAAATGAGTAGTGCATAGCTTACACACTGATTCACATTTTGCCCCGTAACTGGTACCTTTTACCACCAGACAACACGTGGGTGACTGCGGACGCTTCGGCAGAGTTGCCAGACAAGTCCAGAAGGTCTACCCTTGCAAGGTGCCGAGAACAAGTCCACGCAACTGCAACAACATACCCCGACCCTGACCATAGTAGTGAAATGTCCACTTCTAAACCCTACCGTAACTGCGTAGTGGACTTCCCTAGTGTCCTTGTAAGAAGTGCTTCCTTATTTGGGCTCAGAAGAGGCAGTGGGTCGGTTTTCGCCCCTTCAGATCCGATTAGCGAGGCTCTTTTTATGGAGTTTCTTAAAGAAGGCGTTGATCTTGCACAGCCTGCACTTCTTCCTGACTCGGTTCTTTCCCCGTTTGTAGTACATGCCATCCCACTTGCCGTCACTCTCCTGCTCTCCGAACCAAGGTCTCCAGACCCCGCCGTTGCTGTGGGGATTGGCGCGAGGGTCATCCGGCGGGTAGCGGACGGCCGTGGCGGTGTGGTTATAGGCGGCCAGGCGCAGGAGAAGCTTCTTGACCACGTCGGGTCGCTCACCAGCAAGGTCGTGACGCTCGCACGGATCCTCCGTCACGTTGAACAGCCAGATGGACTTCCTTTCCTCGTCCACGTTCTTACGCTCCAGGCTCCACCAGCCGCTCGGGAAGCTGGGCAGGACCTGAGGGGGAATCCAGTCGCCGTGACCGGGGTCCCCGGTCAGAAGCTTCCAGTCCCCCACACGGATCGCGGCTTGGACTGCGGTGTCCCACAGTCCTTGGCCTTCCTGAAGTGAGCCCAAGCCACGGCGATGCAAAGGGTCGATGTTGTGCAGGATTTCCGTCCTCGGGGACGCTCTATCCTCGCTGATGACCGGCCAGACGTCAAACCCGTCCAGGTCCCGGTCCTGCGCGGTGCTCCCGCCGGCCAGGCGCACCAGAGTCGGGAACCAGTCTGTGACGTGGATGAGTGCTTTGCTAATCCGCCGCTTGTGGCGCAACAGCGGGCTGTGCACGAACCCCACCGTCCTGACCCCTCCCTCCCAGTACGTGCCCTTGCGCCCCCTCAGAGGCCAGTTGCTGCCTCCGGTAAAGGGTTGGGCACCGTTATCGGAGGAGAAAATGAGGACGGTGTTGCGGTAGTAGCCGTATTTCCGGAGCGCGTACGTGATGTTGTGCACCGCCTCGTCCACCACCGAGATGGTGGCGGCGTACTTGCGGCGGTCCACGTTCCCCATGCTGCGGTACGGGTAGATGTAGGACTTGGGTGGTTTTAGGGGCGTGTGCGCCGCTTGCAGCGACAGGAAAATGAAGATGGGCTGGCTCGGATCGTGCTGGGCCAAAATCTGGCGCACCCTCTGCGTGTACAGGTGGGTGGAGTACTTCCCCCACTTGCTCCAGGCGGGCGACTCCCCCTCGTGCAGGTCAAAGCCGCACAGGGACTTGCCATCGCAGGAGCGGAAGGTGTGGTAGTCCACGCTCCCCGTCAGGGAGCCGAAGAAGGTGTGGAAGCCTCGGTGCGTGGGCAGGCAGCGGGTGCGGTAGAACCCCAGGTGCCACTTGCCGACCATGTGGGTGGAGTAGCCGGCCTCCTGCAGGCGCTGCGGTAGGGTGGAGACGTTCAGCGGGACGCAGCTGGGCTGCCGCGGGCGGATGATGGAGTGCTGCAGCCCCGTGTGGATCTGGTACCTGCACACACGTGTGTGTGGGTGTGTGTATTAGCGTTACAAAATAAAAGTCCTTAACGGAGGTGCGGCACCCACCTGCCGGTGATCAACTGACTGCGCGACGGCGTGCACAGCGGCTGGACGTAGTAGTTCTCCAGGCGCACGCCCTCGGCCGCCAGCTTGTCCAGCGTGGGAGTGCGGACGTCGGCGCTGTGGTAGCCGATGTCGTTGAAGCCCTGGTCGTCCGTCAGGATGAAGACGACGTGGGGAGGAGGGCGGGGCCTGAAGGCTCCCCGGAACCCGTCGCTCTTACTCTCCGCCTGATTGGCCTTCGTCCAGTCCCACCTCCCGTGACCCGGGACCGTCAGCGCGGACAGCGCCACCAGCAGGGGCAGCATGGCGGCGGAGAGTCACGGCGACCCCTGCAGGACGTCTACAGCGCCATCTGAAACCGGAGGGAACCGGTTACCTCAACTACTTTAGTCACCGCATTTTATTTATTTACACTGACGGAACCAAACAACGTAAAACTGTTTAACTTAACAAACTAACAGGATCTGTAATTACCTTTAATTAACTACTACACTCACTAACTACCCTTAACCATAGTTTACTACGCTTTTTAACCTAACCTAAACAGTTTTTTTACCTTTTTTTTACTTAACCATCACTCTTAACTAGCTCAACCTGCATGTAACCTTTTTTCCACAGCTAACTACTATTCTCAACCACCTAAACTAATTTAACCACCATCAACTACCTTAAACCGCTTTGAACTTCTTCTATACCTTTCTACTACCCGTTAAACTAACTTTAACTACCCGCCTTCAACTAACTTAAAGTTTTAACTTCCTCTTCACTTAAACGCATCATGGACCTTAACTACCCCGTCTCGCTCTCTCTCACCCCCGTCTCACTCTCTCTCTCACCCTGTCTCTCTCTCTCTCACCCCCCATCTCTCTCTCACCACTCGTCTCTCTCTTTCTCACCCCCATCTCTCTCTCACCCCTCTGTCTCTCTTACCCCATGTCTCTCTCTCTCTCACCACCCGTCTCTCTTTCTCGCCCCCATCTCTCTCTCACCCTGTCTCTCTCTCTCACCACCTGTCTCTCTCTCACCCGTCTCTCTCTCTCACCCCTATGTCTCTCTCTCTCACCCCATCTCTCTCTCACCCCATCTCTCTCTCACCCTCCGTCTCTCTCTCTCACCCCCGTCTCTCTCTCACCCAGTCTCTCTCTCACCCCGTCTCTCACCCCGTCTCTCTCTCTCTCACCCCGTCTCTTTCTCCCTCTCCCCCCTGTCTCTGTCTCTCTCACCCCATGTCTCTCTCTCTCACCACCCGTCTCTCTTTCTCGCCCCCATCTCTCTCTCACCCTGTCTCTCTCTCTCACCACCTGTCTCTCTCTCTCACCCGTCTCTCTCTCTCACCCCGTCTCTCTCTCTCACCCCATCTCTCTCTCTCACCCTCCGTCTCTCTCTCTCACCCAGTCTCTCTCTAACCCCCCCTCTCACCCCGTCTCTCTCTCTCTCACCCCGTCTCCTTCTCTCTCTCTCTCTGTCTCTCTCTCTCTCACCCCGTCTCTTTCTCCCTCTCCCCCCTGTCTCTGTCTCTCTCACCCCATGTCTCTCTCTCTCACCACCCGTCTCTCTTTCTCGCCCCCATCTCTCTCTCACCCTGTCTCTCTCTCTCACCACCTGTCTCTCTCTCTCACCCGTCTCTCTCTCTCACCCCGTCTCTCTCTCTCACCCCATCTCTCTCTCTCACCCTCCGTCTCTCTCTCTCACCCAGTCTCTCTCTAACCCCCCCTCACCCCGTCTCTCTCTCTCTCACCCCGTCTCCTTCTCTCTCTCTCTCTGTCTCTCTCTCTCTCACCCCCGTCTCTTTCACTCTCTCACCCCACCTCTCTCTCTCTCTCACTCACCCCCCCTCTGTGTCTCTCTCTCTCTCAGTCTGATAGCAGAATGGTTCTGTCAGAGAGATCGGACTTTATCTGCTGATGACGTTTGGGTTCCGTGTTCCGTTGGCCGAGTCCAGATGTTCTCAGATGGTCATGTGATCCCTCTGTGGAACCCGCCGCTCGTTCCGACCGTTCGGTCTGACTCTCTTCCGTTCTCTTTGCTCTGTGATTCCGGTTTGCCCCCCGAGTCCCGAGTCCTGCCCCTGGGCCGCGCCTCGCCCCTGCACTCCCCGCGTTCCACCGCTCCGGGATCCAGATCAGCTGCGGAACCTCAGAGAGAACGCAGGGCGGAGCATGCGCAGTGGAGATTTTAATGAGACACAGATTTAAACCTCAGAGACGGACTCAGGTTCCAGTTCTGATGATCATAAACTAAAAAAATGAACCAGAGGGTCGGCTTCACAGTCTCAGTTCCAATTCATCCCGATTGTGTTGGATCGGAACGTCGGCCAAGTAACGTTAAAAGAGAGGAGGGTTTCGATTTGGAATAGTGTTGATATCTCAAACTATTCTAAACTTACTGTAAGTAATTGGGACAGAAAGTGGGCGTGGAGAGTTTCCTGTCTGTAGCGTAAAATCTAAATTTACCCTAGAAATTAAACTAAGCCAACTTTAAAGAGTGATTAGGAGTGAAGGAAGAGTGCAATCTCTCTACGATTTCACAAGAACGGTCTCGCTGTGACCATCTCCGACTCCAGCGAATTTTGTTTTACTAGATTAAAAATTGTCTGAGTTACACAACTTTAAAAATCTAAATTTTGCCCTAGTAAATAAACTAAGCCAACTTTAAAGAGTGTTCAGGAGTGAATTAAGAGTGCGATCACTGTACGATTTTATAAGAACAGTCTGGCTGCGACTGCCTCCGACTTCAGCAAATTTAGTTTTACTAGCTTAAAAATTGTCAGTTACGGCACGTTAAAATTTATTTTTCCCCCTAGGAAATAAACTAAGCCAAATTGAAGAGTGATTAGGAGTTAATTAAGAGTGCGATCACTGTACGATTTTATAAGAACAGTCTGGCTGCGACTGCCTCCGACTTCAGCAAATTTAGTTTTACTAGCTTAAAAATTGTCCGAGTTACGGCACGTTAAAATTAAATTTTCCCCCTAGGAAATAAACTAAGCCAAATTGAAGAGTGATTAGGAGTTAATTAAGAGTGCGATCACTGTG
>JAFMOC010000469.1:220000-237500 GCA_019802505.1 Corydoras sp. C115
AGTGCTGCAGCCTCTTCAACAGCGACTCCAGCGGCGACCACCCGCAACTACACTCACATCACACAGAAACCGCATCAACTTTAAATGTTTTATTTTTTTTTTACTTATGGTTCATTTTATTCGCTTCACTCGCAATTTAACGTTAAATTTGTGCGACAAAACGTACTTTATCTCACAATAATATAACAAATTAAATCGTTTTTAGTGTAAACTATATAAGCAGTAAACCGCGTACTCAGAACATGCGCATGCGCAGTTCAGTGCCGCAGCCTCGTCAACAGCGACTCCAGCGGCTATCACCCGCAACTACACTCACATCACACAGAAACCACTTCAACTTTTTAATTATTTTTTAACTTATGGTTTATTTTATTCGCGTCACTTGCAATTTAACGTTAAATTCGTGCGACAAAACGTAATTTATCTCACAATAATATAACAAATTATATCGTTTTTAGTGTAAACTATATAAGCAGTAAACCGCGTACTCAGAACATGCGCATGCGCAGTTCAGTGCTGCAGCCTCTTCAACAGCGACTCCAGCGGCGACCACCCGCAACTACACTCACATCACACAGAAACCGCATCAACTTTAAATGTTTTATTTTTTTTTTTACTTATGGTTCATTCTATTCGCTTCACTCGCAATTTAACGTTAAATTTGTGCGACAAATAGTACTTTATCTCACAATAATATAACAAATTAAATCGTTTTTAGTGTAAACTATATAAGCAGTAAACCGCGTACTCAGAACATGCGCATGCGCAGTTCAGTGCTGCAGCCTCTTCAACAGCGACTCCAACGGCGACCACCCGCAACTACACTCACATCACACAGGAACCGCATCAACTTTAAATTTTTTATTTTTTTTTTTACTTATGGTTCATTTAATTCGCTTCACTAGCAATTTAACGTTAAATTTGTGCGACAAATAGTACTTTCTCTCACAATAATATAACAAATTAAATCGTTTTTAGTGTAAACTATATAAGCAGTAAAGTCGCGTACTCAGAACATGCGCAGTTCAGTGCCGCAGCCTCGTCAACAGCGACTCCAGCGGCGACCACCCGCAACTACACTCACATCACACAGAAACCACTTCAACTTTTTAATTATTTTTTAACTTATGGTTTATTTTATTCGCGTCACTTGCAATTTAACGTTAAATTCGTGCGACAAAACGTAATTTATCTCACAATAATATAACAAATTATATCGTTTTTAGTGTAAACTATATAAGCAGTGAACCGCGTACTCAGAACATGCGCATGCGCAGTTCAGTGCTGCAGCCTCTTCAACAGCGACTCCAGCGGCGACCACCCGCAACTACACTCACATCACACAGAAACCGCATCAACTTTAAATGTTTTATTTTTTTTTTTACTTATGGTTCATTCTATTCGCTTCACTCGCAATTTAACGTTAAATTTGTGCGACAAATAGTACTTTATCTCACAATAATATAACAAATTAAATCGTTTTTAGTGTAAACTATATAAGCAGTATACCGCGTACTCAGAACATGCGCATGCGCAGTTCAGTGCCGCAGCCTCTTCAACAGCGACGCCAGCGGCGACCAGCCGCTACTACATTCATATCACACAGAAACCGCTTCATCTTTTTTATTTTATTTTTTAACTTATGGTTCATTTAATTCGCTTCACTCGCAATTTAACGTTAAATTTGTGCGACAAATAGTACTTTATCTCACAATAATATAACAAATTAAATCGTTTTTAGTGTAAACTATATAAGCAGTAAACCGCGTACTCAGAACATGCGCATGCGCAGTTCAGTGCTGCAGCCTCTTCAACAGCGACTCCAACGGCGACCACCCGCAACTACACTCACATCACACAGGAACCGCATCAACTTTAAATTTTTTATTTTTTTTTTTACTTATGGTTCATTTAATTCGCTTCACTAGCAATTTAACGTTAAATTTGTGCGACAAATAGTACTTTCTCTCACAATAATATAACAAATTAAATCGTTTTTAGTGTAAACTATATAAGCAGTAAACCGCGTACTCAGAACATGCGCATGCGCAGTTCAGTGCTGCAGCCTCTTCAACAGCGACTCCAACGGCGACCACCCGCAACTACACTCACATCACACAGGAACCGCATCAACTTTAAATTGTTTATTTTTTTTTTTTACTTATGGTTCATTTAATTCGCTTCACTAGCAATTTAACGTTAAATTTGTGCGACAAAACGTACTTTATCTCACAATAATATAACAAATTAAATCGTTTTTAGTGTAAACTATATAAGCCGTAAAGCAGTGCTGTTCAGTGCCGCAGCCTCCTCAACAGCGACTCCAGCGGCGACCACCCGCAACTACACTCACATCACACAGAAACCGCTTCAACTTTTTACATTCTTCGTTTTATTCGCTTCAATTACAATTTAACGTTAAATTCGTGCGACAAAACGCACTTTATCTCACAATAATATAGCAAACTAAATCGTTAAATTAGTGTAAACTGTGAACTGTGTACTCGACGCATGCGTGTCAGGTAGTGTAACGCAGTCCCGGTGCGCATGCGCAGTTCAAACAGCCGCGTCGGACCGTCCGTTGTTTTTATCAGAGACTCGTTGCGGCAATAAACAAACAGTTTTAAAGATTAATTTCTGACTTCAAAGCGTGAATCCAGCGCGTCATCATGCCGGAACGCGAATGTAAGTGCTGCTTTTATTTAAAGTTCTGTGACGAAAGCGAGGGATGTGCGTGTTTGTGTGTTAGCATTCGATGCTAACTGCTACTACCCGATAAACAATATAATAAAATTATTATGTCAATTTATTTAATTATTTATTAATTATTAAACCGACAGCAGTAGGAGGTTTCGATTCTTACATCCCCAACACCGACTTCTAGAACGTGCCCTGGGGATTCGATCCGATTCGATTCTTCAAAACAATGATTCGATATTTTTCGAAACTCGATCATTTCTCACGATTTTTCATCCATTCGATTATTATGTTCCGCTTAATCCTCTACTAGGGGGGACATCCAGGGGACGTGGTGCTATCACTAAATATCACACACACTCTATATGGGGCAATTGAGACCATTCTATTTACCTTGAATCCATGGTTTTTTGGGATGTGGGAGGAAAAGCGGAAAACCTGGAGGAAACCCACGCGGACACGGGGAGAACATGGAAACTCCACCCAGATTGGGATTCGAATCTGGATCCCCAAGCGCTGAGAGGAGAACATGCCAAACTACTAAGCCACTGTGCCGCCCCATTCGAAAAACATTCATCCATTCATTATCTTCCGCTTTATCCTATAACGGGGCGGGGGGGGGGTCATCCAGGGGAGAACGTTTCTGGCGCTGGGCAGATACACACAGGACAGGGGGGGCAATCTATCACTGAACACACACTCACTCACACAGACACACTCTATATGGGGCAATTTGGAGAATTCAATTGACTTTGATCCATGTTTTTGGACTGTGGGAGGAAACCGGAGAACCCGGAGGAAACCCACGTGGACACGGGGAGAACATGCAAACTCCACCCAAGATTGGGATTCGAACCGGGAATCCCCAGCACTGAGAGGAGAACATGCCAAACCACTAAGCCACCAGGGGGGGGGGGGTCACATGGGTTCTCCATGCCCATTCAGGGGAGAACGTTTTAGGCCCTGGGCAGATACACCCCGGCCAATCTATCGCTGGGCACTCAAACACTCTATGGGGCAATTAAGATTCAGTTCACCTTGAATCCATGGGAAAAAACCTTGGAGCCCAGAGGAAACCCACACGGACATGAATTGCAGACGCGAATGTTAAACGTAAACCAATTTAATTTAAAGGCTTTTAACGAGGGCGGCACGGTGGCTCAGTGGTTTGGCATGTTCTCCTCTCAGCGCTAGGGATTCCCGGTTCGAATCCCCATCTGGGTGGAGTTTGCATGTTCTCCCCGTGTCCGCGTGGGTTTCCTCCGGGTTCTCCGGTTTCCTTCCACAAAACATGGATCAAGGTCAGTTGAGTTCTCCATATTGCCCCATATAGAGTGTGTTTGTGTGAGTGAGTGTGTGTTCAGTGATAGATTGCCCCCCTGTCCTGGGTGTATCGGCCCAGCGCCCGAAACGTTCTCCCCTGGATGGGCATGGGGAACCCATGTGACCCCCCCCCCCTCCCCGCCATGACCATCTTAGAGAATTAAGTGGAAGATAATGAATGAATACGGACGGCGCAGTGACTTAGTGGTTTGGCATGTTCTCCTCTCAGCGCTAGAGATTCCCGGTTCGAATCCCAATCTGGGTGGAGTTTGCATGTTCTCCCCGTGTCTGCGTGGGTTTCCTCCGGGTTCTCCGGTTTCCTCCCACAGTCCAAAAAACATGGATCAAGGTCATAGAGTTCTCCAAATTGCCCCATATAGAGTGTGTGAGTGAGTGAGTGTGTGTTCAGTGATAGATTGCCCCCCTGTCCTGGGTGTATCTGCCCAGCGCCCGAAACGTTCTCCCCTGGATGAGCATGGGGAACCCATGTGACACCCCCCCCCCCCCGTGTCCGCGTGGGTTTCCTTCGGGTTCTCCGGTTTCCTCCCACAGTCCAAAAAACATGGATCAAGGTCATTTGAGTTCTCCAAATTGCCCCATATAGAGTGTGTCTGTGTGAGTGAGTGTGTGTTCAGTGATAGATTGCCCCCCCTGTCCTGGGTGTATCTGCCCAGCGCTCGAAACGTTCTCCCCGGGATGGGCATGGGGAACCCCCCCCCCGCGACCCTAATAGAGGATAAAGCGGAAGATAATGGATGGATGGGACTTTTAAAGATCCAATAACAGACGACTCTATTTTACGGCTGCACCCCTGACTTTATGAAGGTGGCGCCCCCCGCAGCTCAGACGTTTACATTGCCGCCTTTTGGTCGCCTGTTTTAAAGACGTTAATGGATTCTGCGGCGGAGGCATCGATACGTCAACTCGCCGGCAGGACGACGAATTAATTGTTTACTATGTCCACTACGTAGGGAACATGTAGTGCACTTGATGTAGTGAGTGTCCTGTCCTCCCTGTCCGTTTCAGCCGAGATTTACTCGAACCCGCTGGCTCCGGACGGTCACGAGGTGGACGATCACCGCTCGGCGCTGCAGTAAGTCCCTCTGATCGCCGCCGTCAACCAATCGGGTCCTCGCAACGTGGTCACCTGACACGGAACTCGCGTTTGTTGTTTGCAGGTCCAAGCTGACCAATGAGGACTTCAGGAAGCTGTTGATGACCCCGCGGGCCACGCCCTCATCGGCCCCGCCTTCCAAATCGCGGCACCATGAGTATGTTGTTATATACAGTGTGTGTGTGTGTGGGGGGGGAGGGGTGGTATGTATGTGGGGTGTGTGTTGTTGTATGTTATAGGACGTGTGTTGGGGGGGGGGCTGTGTGTGTTGGGGTATGTATGTAGAGGGGGTGTTGGGGTATGTATGTGGAGGGTTGTATGTATGTAGGGGGATGTGTGTGTTGTGGGGTACGTATGGGTGGGGAGTTGTTGGTAGGGATTTGGGGGGTATGTATGTGTGTTGGGGGGTATGTGAGAGATGTTGGGAGGGGGGTTATGTGTAAGGGGTAAGTATGTGTGGAATGTGTGTTGGGGTATGTATGTGATTTTCTTTTGGGGGTGGGTATGTTGGGGGGGGTATGCATGTGTGTTTGGGGGGGTATGTATGTGGGGTGGTGTTGGGGGGTATGTATGTTTGGGGGGGTGTTTGGGGGGTATGCATTGTGTTTGGGGGGTATGTATGTATGGGGGTGTGTGTTTGGGGGGGTATGCATGTATGTTTGGGGGTGTGTGTATGTGGGGTGGTGTTGGGGGGTATGCATGTATGTTTGGGGGGGTGTGTATGTGGGGTGGTGTTGGGGGGGGTATGCATATATGTTTGGGGGTTGTGTATGTGGGGTGGTGTTGGGGGTGTGTTTGGGGGGTATGCATGTGTGTTTGGGGGGATGTGTATGTGGGGTGGTGTTGGGGGTATGTATGTGTGTTTGGGGGGGTGTGTATGTGGGGTGGTGTTGGGGGGGTATGCATATATGTTTGGGGGTTGTGTATGTGGGGTGGTGTTGGGGGTATGTTTGGGGGGTATGCATGTATGTTTGGAGGGGTGTGTATGTGGGGTGGTGTTGGGGGTATGTATGTATAAGGGTGGTGTTGGGGGTATGTATGTATGGGGGGGTGTGTTTGGGGGGGTATGCATGTGTGTTTGGGGGGGTGTGTATGTGGGGTATGTATGGTGGTATGCATGTGTGTTTGGGGGGGGTATGTATGTATGGGGGGGGGTGTTTGGGGGGGTATGCATGTATGTTTGAAGGGGTGTGTATGTGGGGTGGTGTTGGGGGTATGTATGTATAAGGGTGGTGTTGGGGGGTATGTATGTATGTTTGGGGGGGGGGTATGTATGTATGGGGGGGTATGTTTGGGGGGGTATGCATGTATGTTTGGAGGGGTGTGTATGTGGGGTGGTATTGGGGGTATGTTTGGGAGGTATGCATGTGTGTTTGGAGGGGGTGTGTATGTGGGGTGGTGTTGGGGGTATGTATGTATGAGCGGTGTGTGTTTGTGTTGGGGGAATGTGTGTGTTTGGGGGTACGAATGTGAGGTGTGTGTTAGGGGTATGTATATGTGTTTGGGGGGTATGTATGTATGTGGGGTGGGTGTGTGTGTGTGTTGGGGGGTAGGGGGCAATAAGGCAATAAGGCTTACCTTGATTCTCTGTTTCCTCCGTTTCCCAGAATGCCCCGGGAGTACAACGAGGATGAGGATCCGGCGGCTCGGAGACGGAAGAAGAAGAGGTGAGGTTTGCGTCCCCCGCGCTCCACTAACAGTTTGGGGAAGGCCCCGGCATCTCTCTGAGCGAGGGGACGGCGGGATGAATGGGAATGTCGATTAACCGCGCGTGTGTGTGCGTGTGTGTGTGTGTGTGTGTGTGTGTGTGTCAGTTACTACGCCAAGTTGCGGCAGCAGGAGTTGGAGCGCGAGCGCGAGCTGGCGGAGAAATACCGAGACCGCGCCCGCGAGAGACGAGACGGCGTCAACAAGGACTACGAGGAGACGGAGCTGATCAGCACCACGGCCAACTACAGAGCCGTCGGACCCACCGCCGAGGCGTGAGTCACCCCCCCACACCCCGCCCCCTCGGTAACGAGGCCACGCCCCCTCGGTAACGAGGCCACGCCCACTCTGTAACCGGGCCACGCCCTCTGTCCGTCCTCCGCAGGGACAAGTCCGCGGCCGAGAAGAGGCGGCAGCTCATCCAGGAGTCCAAGTTCTTGGGTGGTGACATGGAGCACACTCACTTGGTGAAGGGTCTGGATTTTGCCCTGCTGCAGAAGGTCAGTCGGGGGGGCAGCTGTGGGGGGCGGGGCGAGAGGGGGGGGCGGGGCGAGAGGGGGGGGGCGGGGCAAGAGGTGGGTGTGACCTCCCTCTGCTCGTCCGCAGGTTCGAGCCGAGATCACCAGCAAGGAGAGAGAGGAGGAGGACATCATCGAGAAAGTGCAGAAGGAAGTCAAGTATGTTGACGTTGGACACCACCACCACGGAGCGACCGCCTTATTAGAGACACCACCACCACCACGGAGCGACCGCCTTATTAGAGACACCACCACCACGGAGCAACCACCTTATTACATACACCACCACCACAGAACAACCGCCTTATTACATACACCACCACCACCACGGAGCGACCGCCTTATTACATACACCACCACCACCGAGCGACCACCTTATTACATACACCACCACCACAGAACAACCGCCTTATTACATACACCACCACCACCGAGCGACCGCCTTATTACATACACCACCACCACCGAGCGACCGCCTTATTACATACACCACCACCACCACGGAGCGACCACCTTATTACATACACCACCACCACCGAGCGACCGCCTTATTACATACACCACCACCGAGCGACCGCCTTATTACATACACCACCACCACCGAGCGACCGCCTTATTACATACACCACCACCACCACGGAGCGACCACCTTATTACATACACCACCACCACGGAGCGACCGCCTTATTACATACACCACCACCACCACGGAGCGACCACCTTATTACATACACCACCACCACGGAGCGACCGCCTTATTACATACACCACCACCACCGAGCGACCGCCTTATTACATACACCACCACCACCGAGCGACCGCCTTATTACATACACCACCACCACCACGGAGCGACCGCCTTATTACATACACCACCACCACGGAGCAACCGCCTTATTACATACACCACCACCACCGAGCGACCGCCTTATTACATATACCACCACCACCGAGCGACCGCCTTATTACATACACCACCACCACCACGGAGCGACCGCCTTATTACATACACCACCACCACCACGGAGCGACCGCCTTATTACATACACCACCACCACGGAGCGACCGCCTTATTACATACACCACCACCACCACCGAGCGACCGCCTTATTACATACACCACCACCACGGAGCGACCACCTTATTACATACACCACCACCACCGAGCGACCGCCTTATTACATACACCACCACCACCGAGTGACCGCCTTATTACATACACCACCACCACCGAGCGACCGCCTTATTACATACACCACAACCACGGAGCGACGCCTCCGCCTTATTACATACACCACCACCACCACCGAGCGACCACCTTATTACATACACCACCACCACCGAGCGACCGCCTTATTACATACACCACCACCACCACGGAGCGACCGCCTTATTACATACACCACCACCACCACGGAGCGACCACCTTATTACATACACCACCACCACCGAGCGACCGCCTTATTACATACACCACCACCACCGAGCGACCGCCTTATTACATACACCACCACCACCGAGCGACCGCCTTATTACATACACCACCACCACCACGGAGCGACCGCCTTATTACATACACCACCACCACGGAGCGACCGCCTTATTACATACACCACCACCACCACCGAGCGACCGCCTTATTACATACACCACCACCACGGAGCGACCACCTTATTACATACACCACCACCACCGAGCGACCGCCTTATTACATACACCACCACCACCGAGTGACCGCCTTATTACATACACCACCACCACCGAGCGACCGCCTTATTACATACACCACAACCACGGAGCGACCGCCTTATTACATACACCACCACCACCACCGAGCGACCACCTTATTACATACACCACCACCACCGAGCGACCGCCTTATTACATACACCACCACCACCACGGAGCGACCGCCTTATTACATACACCACCACCACCACGGAGCGACCACCTTATTACATACACCACCACCACCACCGAGCGACCGCCTTATTACATACACCACCACCACCGAGCGACCGCCTTATTACATACACCACCACCACCACCGAGCGACCGCCTTATTACATACACCACCACCACGGAGCGACCACCTTATTACATACACCACCACCACCGAGCGACCGCCTTATTACATACACCACCACCACCGAGTGACCGCCTTATTACATACACCACCACCACCGAGCGACCGCCTTATTACATACACCACAACCACGGAGCGACCGCCTTATTACATACACCACCACCACCGAGCGACCGCCTTATTACATACACCACCACCACCGAGCGACCGCCTTATTACATACACCACCACCACCACGGAGCGACCGCCTTATTACATACACCACCACCACCACGGAGCGACCACCTTATTACATACACCACCACCACCACCGAGCGACCGCCTTATTACATACACCACCACCACCGAGCGACCGCCTTATTACATACACCACCACGGAGCGACCACCTTATTACATACACCACCACCACCACCGAGCGACCACCTTATTACATACACCACCACCACCACCGAGCGACCGCCTTATTACATACACCACCACCACCGAGCGACCGCCTTATTACATACACCACCACCACGGAGCGACCACCTTATTACATACACCACCACCGAGCGACCGCCTTATTACATACACCACCACCACCGAGTGACCGCCTTAATACATACACCACCACGGAGCGACCGCCTTATTAGAGACACCACCGTTTTGGGTGGTGGATTAGCCTCAGCACAGTGATGATCCCTGTCCAAATACAATCAGGTCCTAATGGTTCTTGATGGGGTTCCTGGTAAGATCAGGGTCCTGGGGTATCTTGATGGGTTTCTGATTAGGTCCTGATGGGGTTCCTGTTGGGTTGCTGAATAGATCCTGTTTGGGTTCCTGATGAGGCCCGGTTTGGTTCCTGATGAGGTACTAGTTGGGTTCCTGTTGGGTTCCTCATGAGGTCCTGATGGGATTTTTGACAAGGCCCTAATTGGTTCTTGATGAGGTGCTGGTTGGGTTCCTGATGGGGTTCCTGGTGAGTTCATGATGAGGTTCCTGATGTGGTCCTGGTGAGTTCATGATGAGGTTCCTGATGTGGTCCTGGTGAGTTCATGATGAGGTTCCTGATGTGGTCCTGGTGAGTTCATGATGGGGTTCCTGGTGAGGTCATGATGAGGTTCCTGATGGGGTTCCTGATAAGGTCAGGATCAGGTCCTGGGGTATCTTGTTGGGTTTCTGATGAGGTCTTGATGTGGTTCCTGTTGGTTGCTGATAGGATCCTGTTTGGGTTCTGTTGGGGTTCTGATTTGGTTCCTGACGAGGTCCTGATTGGTTCCTGATGAGGTGCTGGTTGGGTTCCTAATTAGGTCCTGCCACAGTATATAAAATTTGATTGACTTTGTGTTTGTGTTTGTGTGTGTGTGTGTGTGTGTGTGTGTGTGTGTGTGTGTGTGTGTGTGTGTGTGTTTGTGTGTGTGTGTGTGTAGGAAAGATGAAGACCCTGAGCAGAAGATCGAGTTTAGAACCCGTCTCGGTAAGCAGAACATGACCCTCTTCCTGAGGGGACGGTGATCTCACGCCCCCTGCTGTACGGTACGGGATGCGCGCCCGGCCGGGTCCGTGGGTTCTAACGTGGGGTTCCTGTTCCTCAGGGCGGAACGTTTACAGGATGCTGTTTAAAGGACGGCAGATGGAGCGCAACGAGCTGTTCCTGCCCGGCCGCATGGCCTACGTGGTGGACCTGGAGGACGAGTACGCCGACACCGACATCCCCACCACCCTGATCCGCAGCAAGGCCGACTGCCCCACCATGGAGGTGTGTGTCTGTCTGTGTGTGTGTGTGTATGTGTGTGTGTATATGTTTATGTATATATATTGTAATCGTGTGTGTGTGTGTGTGTGTGCGCAGGCGCAGACAACGCTGACCACCAACGACATTGTGATCAGTAAGCTGACTCAGATCTTGTCGTACCTTCGTCAGGGCACACGCAACAAAAAACTCAAGAAGAGAGACAAAGGTATGGTAATATTGGTTACCATGGTTATATTGGTTACCGTGGTTATATTGGTTACCGTGGTTATATTGGTTAACATGGTTATATTGGTTACCGTGGGTACCATGGTTATTTTGGTTACCGTGGGTACCATGGTTATTTTGGTTACCGTGGGTACCATGGTTACTGTGGTTACCATGGTTATTTTGGTTACTGTGGTTACCATGGTTATTTTGGTTACTGTGGTTATTTTGGTTACCGTGGTTACCATGGTTATTTTGGTTACCATGGTTATTTTGGTTACCGTGG
Organism: Corydoras sp. C115; assembly: GCA_019802505.1. Classification (NCBI taxonomy): domain Eukaryota; kingdom Metazoa; phylum Chordata; class Actinopteri; order Siluriformes; family Callichthyidae; genus Corydoras; species Corydoras sp. C115. The sequence continues at coordinate 231,672 of JAFMOC010000469.1, forward strand.
GTACCATGGTTATTTTGGTTACCGTGGTTACCATGGTTATTTTGGTTACCGTGGTTACCATGGTTATTTTGGTTACTGTGGTTACCATGGTTTTTTGGTTACCGTGGGTACCATGGTTATTTTGGTTACCGTGGGTACCATGGTTATTTTGGTTACCGTGGGTACCATGGTTATTTTGGTTACCGTGGTTACCATGGTTACTGTGGTTACCGTGGTTATTTTGGTTACCGTGGTTATTTTGGTTACCGTGGTTGCTTTGGTTACCATGGTTGCTGTGGTTACCATGGTTATTTTGGTTACCGTGGTTACTGTGGTTATTTTGGTTACCGTGGTTACCATGGTTATTTTGGTTACCGTGGTTACCATGGTTACTTTGGTTACCATGGTTATTTTGGTTACCGTGGTTACCATGGTTACTTTGGTTACCGTGGGTACCATGGTTAATTTGGTTACTGTGGTTATTTTGGGTACCATGGTTATTTTCGTTACTGTGGTTACCATGGTTATTTTGGTTACTGTGGTTATTTTGGTTACCGTGGTTACCATGGTTACTTTGGTTACCGTGGGTACCATGGTTAATTTGGTTACTGTGGTTATTTTGGTTACCATGGTTATTTCGGTTACCGTGGTTAATTTGGTTACTGTGGTTATTTTGGTTACTGTGGTTACCATGGTTATTTTGGTTACCGTGGTTAATTTGGTTACTGTGGTTATTTTAATTACCGTGGTTACTTTGGTTACTGTGGTTAATTTGGTTATTTTGGTTACTGTGGTTAATTTGGTTATTTTGGTTACTGTGGTTAATTTGGTTATTTTGGTTACCATGGTTATTTTGGTTACCGTGGTTATTTTGGTTACTGTGGTTACCATGGTTACTTTGGTTACCGTGGGTACCATGGTTAATTTGGTTACTGTGGTTATTTTGGTTACCGTGGTTATTTTGGTTACTGTGGTTACCATGGTTATTTTGGTTACCGTGGTTAATTTGGTTACTGTGGTTATTTTGGTTACCGTGGTTACTATGGTTACCATGGTTATTTTGGTTACCGTGGTTATTTTGGTTACTGTGGTTACCATGGTTATTTTGGTTACTGTGGTTACCATGGTTATTTTGGTTACTGTGGTTACCATGGTTATTTTGGTTACCGTGGTTATTTTGGTTACCGTGGTTAATTTGGTTATTTTGGTTACCATGGTTATTTTGGTTACCGTGGTTAATTTGGTTACTGTGGTTATTTTGGTTACCGTGGTTACCATGGTTATTTTGGTTACCGTGGTTAATTTGGTTACCGTGGTTAATTTGGTTACTGTGGTTATTTTGGTTACTGTGGTTATTTTGGTTACCATGGTTACTGTGGTTATTTTGGTTACCATGGTTAATTTTGGTTACCATGGTTAATTTGGTTACTGTGGTTATTTTGGTTACCGTGGTTAGCATGGTTATTTTGGTTACCGTGGTTATTTTGGTTTCTGTGGTTAATTTGGTTATTTTGGTTACCGTGGTTAATTTGGTTACTGTGGTTATTTTAGTTACCGTGGTTAATTTGGTTACTGTGGTTATTTTGGTTACCGTGGTTAATTTGGTTACCGTGGTTAATTTGGTTACCGTGGGTACCATGGTTATTTTGGTTACCGTGGTTACCGAACACTAATTACCTTCCTGTTCTGTTTCATAGTGAAGCTTGATGAACGTAAAGCACCTGAAGCTGACATTAAGTGAGTTCTGCACGTGTGTGTGTGTGGGGGGGGGTCTGTGTGTGTGTCTCAGTGTCTGTGTGTATGTCTGTGTGTGTGTGTGTGTGTCTGTGTGTGTGTGTGTGTGTGTGTCTTTGTGACTTGTTTCTCTTTGTCTCTGTGCTCGCACATCCTCCAGTGTTAACTGTATACGTGTGTGTGTGTGTGTGTGTGTGTGTGTGTGTGTGTGTGTGTGTGCGCAGTATCTTCGAAGACATCGGAGACTACATCCCAACGACGTCCAAATCCGGCCGCGAGAAAGAAAAAGAGCGTTACCGCGAAAAAGAGCGAGAGAGGGAGCGAGAGAGAGAGCGGGAGCGAGAGAGAGAGGAGGAGAAGAGACACCACAGCTACTTCGAAAAGCCCCGAGCCGACGAGGAGGTACCCCCTCATCCTTATCACATCATGACATCACACATACCGACCAATCAGAGTAAGGAACAGCCGGTGGCGAGTGGGCGGAGCTAAATGAAGTCCACACGCCAGACGTGAGTGACACTGGATCATGCCTGTCGCTTAACTCCGCCCTCCGTCTGTCTCCACAGGTCATCGACATCGACATGGACAAAGGTAAACACCCATCCGTACACGGCGTGGGGAGAACATGCCAAACATCCGCACCCCGGTCGGGCGGCGTATCGATGGTGCTGTCGTCTCTTCCGCAGGTCCCGGATCAGTCAAGGAGCAGCTGAAGATGATCAACGAGAAGTTCGCCGGCGCCGCGGGCACGCAGTGGCAGGAGACATATCCTTTACCGCTTGGTCACATGGTCGGCCATGCCGACATAGCTACACATAGCTATGTAGATAAATTTTTTAATATCTTTTGTCGTCGATGACGCTCATAGCTACTATTTGTAGCTACCTGGTGGCTAACGTATTCGCCGTAGAGTTAGCTCTTAGGTCACAACGTTAGCATTATGACTTGTTAACGACCCGCGATGAGTTCGTGGGCACGCAGTGGCAGGAGACATATCCTTTACCGCTTGGTCACATGGTTGCCGATACCGACATAGCTACGCGTAGCTATGTAGTTAAATTTTTAAATATCTTTTGTCGCCGATGATACTCATAGCTACGTTTTGTAGCTACCTGGCGGCTAATGTATGCGCCGTCGCGTTAGCTCTTAGGTCACTTTTTAACAACCCGCGATGAGCAAAATTGTACGTACAGAAGTAAACAAGTTCTAAGAATGTTTGTTACGCATGGAATGTAATGGACTTTTTTTCGGGACCCGCCCTCTTGCATTTACATATATGGGCGTGACCAGCGGGCGGCAGTATTGTACATTGTCCGCACATCGTATGCACATCGTACGCCGCTACTTTGCATTCGTCCTTAACCCGTCGCACTGCAGGGACGCGCCGCGAGGAGAAGAAACAGCTGGGCGATTTCTTCGGAATGTCCAACAGCTACGCAGAGTGTTACCCCGCAACGTACGTTTGTCCTTATAGCCCCGCCCCCTATTATATAATGATGAAGCAGGCGCGTTGACGTGTGTGTGTGTGTGTGTGTGTGTGTGTGTAGGATGGATGACCTAGCTGTAGACAGCGATGAAGAGGTGGATTACAGTAAGATGGATCAGGTGAGTTCGCAGATTCTCGTGGTTCTAAGGGCTCAGCCGGTAATCAGGTTGCCCCGTCTGACTGTGGCGCGGTTGTTGCAACCAGACTGCAGTCTTAGACACTCTTCATACACACTTGCATGCAAACATTCAGATACACTCACGCACCTTCATACACACTTACACACATTCGCATTCACTCGTGGTTCTAAGGGCTCAGCCGGTAATCAGGTTGTGATATCTGACTGTGGCACAGTTGTTGGTACCAGACTGCAGTCTTAGACACTCTTCATACACACTCGCATGCGAACATTCAGATGCATTCGCACAGACACACACATACTTGTAACATTTTCAATAACACTCGCGCACCTTCATAAACACTTGTAGGCATTCACATTCACTCTTGGTTCTAAGGGCTCAGCCGGTAATCAGGTCGTGACATCTGACTGTGGCGCACTTGTTGGTATCACACTGCAGTCTTAGACACTCTTCATACACACTCGCATGCGAACATTCAGATGCATTCGCACAGACACACACATACTTGTAACATTTTCAATAACACTCGCGCACCTTCATAAACACTTGTAGACATTCACATTCACTCTTGGTTCTAAGGGCTCAGCCGGTAATCAGGTTGTGATGTCTGACTGTGGCACAGTTGTTGGTACCACACTGCAGTCTTAGACACTCTTAATACACACTCGCATGCAAACATTCACATGCATTCGCGCAACCACACACATACTCGTAGCCACTCGCAATAAATATGCCCTCACATTCGCGCACCTTTATACACACTCGTATGCATTCGCGCAACCACACACATACCCTTATATACTTTCAGTAACACTCGCACACCTTCATACACACTCGCATGCAAACATTCACATGCATTCGCACAACCGCACACATCCTCTTAGACACTGACATGCAACGGTTCATATACATTTGCACAAACACCTACTCTTATACATTTTCAAAAACTCTCGCGCACCTTCATACACACTCGCATGCAAACATTCACATGCATTCGCACAACCGCACACATCCTCTTAGACACTCAAATGCAACCGTCCATATACATTCGCACAAACACCTACTCTTATACATTTTCAAAAACACTCGCGCACCTTCATACACACACGCATACAAACATTCACATGCATTCGCGCGACCAGCCATGTAATCTTAGACACTCGCATGCACTCTTTCGTATACATTCGCACAAACACACACATACTCTTATACATTTTCAACAACAATCGCACACCTTCATACACACTCGCATGCGAACATTCACATGCATTCGCACAACCGCACACATCCTCTTAGACACTCACATGCAACCGTTCATATACATTCGCACAAACACCTACTCTTAAACATTTTCCAAAACACTCGCGCACCTTCCTACACACTCGCATACAAACATTCACATGCATTCGCACAACCGCACAGATCCTCTTAGACACTCACATGCAACCGTCCATATACATTCGCACAAACACCTACTCTTATACATTATCAAAAACACTCGCGCACCTTCATACACACTCGCATAAAAACATTCACATGCATTCGCGCGACCAGCCATGTAATCTTAGACACTCGCATGCACTCATTCGTATACATACGCAACCGCACACATGTACTCTTATACATTTTCAGCAACACTCGCACACCTTCATACACACTCGCATGCAAACATTCACATGCATTCGCACAACTGCACACATCCTCTTAGACACTCACATGCAACCGTTCATATACATTCATACAAACACCTACTCTTATACATTTTCAAAAACTCTCGCGCACCTTCCTACACACTCGCATACAAACATTCACATGCATTCGCACAACCGCACACATCCTCTTAGACACTCACATGCAACTGTTCATATACATTCGCACAAACACCTACTCTTATACATTTTCCAAAACACTCGCGCACCTTCATACACACACGCATACAAACATTCACATGCATTCGCGCGACCAGCCATGTAATCTTAGACACTCGCATGCACTCTTTCGTATACATTCGCACAAACACACACATACTCTTATACATTTTCAACAACAATCGCACACCTTCATACACACTCGCATGCGAACATTCACATGCATTCGCACAACCGCACACATCCTCTTAGACACTCACATGCAACCGTTCATATACATTCGCACAAACACCTACTCTTATACATTTTCAAAAACACTCGCGCACCTTCATACACACTCGCATACAAACATTCACATGCATTCGCGCAATTATCCATGTAATCTTCACACTCGCATGCACTCTTTCGTATACATTCGCACAAACACACACATACTCTTATACATTTTCAACAACAATCGCACACCTTCATACACACTCGCATGCAAACATTCACATGCATTCGCACAACCGCACACATCCTCTTAGACACTCACATGCAACCGTTCATATACATTCGCACAAACACCTACTCTTATACATTTTCCAAAACACTCGCGCACCTTCCTACACGCTCGCATACA
>JAFMOC010000469.1:242500-247500 GCA_019802505.1 Corydoras sp. C115
GACTCGTGTGTGTCAGTGAGTGTGTGTATAAATGAGTCATTTGATTCACTTAGCCACTTTGAGTGTGTGTGTGTGTGTGTGCATGAGTCATTTGATTCACTTAGCCAGATTCAGTTCGGTAATTGACACGTCGTCTGTTTCAGATCATCGAGAAGAGGAAGAAGATGGAGGCTGATGGGTGAGTGTACACACACACACACACTCACACACACACACACACACACACACACACACACACACACACACACACACACACACCCCTCTGAACCCCACCCCCATCGTCTGTCCTCTGTTTTTCAGGGTGGATGTGAAGAGACCTAAATATTAGCGCTCCGTCCATTTGGATCCGGTCCGATCCGGCCCCCGGCCCCCGGGCTCCCAAACCGGCGGCCCCCGGGCCCTTCAGTGACTGTAATCTGAAGTGGGAACTGTGTGTAGTTCCTGTAGAACCTTTGCGGGGACTCTGTGTGTAGCCGTATTGTTCCGTGCTCCATCCTCATCATCGTTATTGAGATTAAAGGAAACGCGGGGTGTGTGTGTGTGTGTGTGTGTGTGTGTGTGTGTGTGTGTGTGTGTGTGTGTGGATTATACACCATGCATGTTACACTCACATGACTTTTATTTTGAAAATGACTTTAATGATTCATATTGTTATGATTTATACATGTGTACTTATAAAGAATCAGGACCGTACAGTTGCCCCATTGATTTAATGTGGGAGCCTTCATGGTCAGGGGGTAATGGTGGGGGGGGGGGTGTTAATAAAACCTTGACTCGGCGTAGTTGCCCCATGGCCCCTGTGAGCACCGGGTCACTGAATCACAGCTGAATCGTCTGCGCTGACGTCAGGAGTCAAATGTACATGATTCATTAGATTCATTTGTTCACAATAAAGATTCTACAAAGAGTTTATATCAACAGTAACTCACTTTACATTCACATTATACACACACACACACACACACACACACTGACGCTGACACACACACACTCAGACACGCACACACACAAATGCACTGACACACAAACATTCAGACACGCACAGACACAAATGCACTGACACACAAACATTCAGACACACACACACACTGACACACAAACACACTGACACGCACACACACAAATGCACTGACACACAAACATTCAGACACACATACACACTGACACACAAACACACTGACACGCACACACACAAATGCACTGACACACAAACATTCAGACACACATACACACTGACACACAAACACACTGACACGCACACACACAAATGCACTGACACACAAACATTCAGACACACATACACACAAAAGCACTGACACACACACTCAGACGCACAAACACACTGACACACTCAGACACGCACACACACAAATGCACTGACACACACACAAACACGCACACACACAAATGCACTGACACACACACAAACACGCACACACACAAATGCACTGACACACAAACATTCAGACACACATACACACAAAAGCACTGACACACACACTCAGACGCACAAACACACTGACACACTCAGACACGCACACACACAAATGCACTGACACACACACAAACACGCACACACACAAATGCACTGACACACACACACACTCAGACGCACACACACTGACACACAAACACTCAGACACGCACACACACAAATGCACTGACACACACACTCAGACACGCACACACACAAATGCACTGACACACACACTCAGACACGCACACACACAAATGCACTGACACACACACTCAGACACGCACACACACAAATGCACTGACACACACACTCAGACACGCACACACACAAATGCACTGACACACACTCAGACACGCACACACACAAATGCACTGACACACAAACACTCAGACACGCACACACACAAATGCACTGACGCACACACACAAATGCACTGACACACAAATGCACTGACACACAAACACACTGACACACAAACACTCAGGCACGCACACAAATGCACTGACACACAAACACTCAGACGCACACACACAAATGCACTGACACACAAATGCACTGACACACAAACACACTGACACACAAACACTCAGGCACGCACACAAATGCACTGATGCACTCACACACTGACACACACTCAGACATGCACATACACACAAATGCACTGACACACAAACACTCAGACGCACACACAAACGCACTGACACGCGCTTACACTGATGCGCACACACACACTGATGCGCGCACACACACACTGACACAAACGCACGCTTACACTCATGCACACTGACACACACTGACACACACTCAGACAAACAAACGCACTGACACACACACAAACACTCACAAACACACACATGGCACACAAACACTGACGCACACGCTTACACTGATGCGCACTGACACACACACACTGTCACACACATGGCACACAAACACACACTGACGCACACGCTTACACTCATGTACACTGACACACACACACACTCAGACACACACACAGTCACACATGGCACACAAACACACACTGACGCACACGCTTACACTCATGTACACTGACACTGTCACACACTCACACAAACGCACTGGCACACACACAAACACACACTGTCACACACAAACACTCTGGCGCACACACACTGGCACACAAGCACACTGACACTGACGCACACCAACACGCTCAAACACTGATACTGACGCACACACACATGCGCGCACACACATTATACACACACACACACACTGAGGTGGTGGTAATAATCTGAACCACAGCGTGGGGTGTGTGTGTGTGTGTGTGTGTGTGTGTGTGTGTGTGTGTGGTGGATGATGCTCTACACTGCGCTGACACAGGGTGTAGAACAGGAGGTGGAGTGGGTTTGGTGGTGGTGCGGCGCTGACGTTCTCGTCTTCAGAACACGGTGATCATGTCCTCCTCCATGGTCCTCACCTCCTCCTTACTCTGCACACACACACACACACACACACACACACACACACACACACAGCGGCGGTTCAGAGCGTTACTCAGAACACCGGCGTCGTCATGCCGACCGCCCCACCCCCCCCCCACTTACCATGAACACCACCTTGTGGTGGAGGATCAGCTCGTTGGTCAGCTTCACCATGGTCATGTGATCGCTCAGAGCCAGCTCCCGGAAGAGCGTCGGCGCAAACACCACCGCCAGGTTGTACGCCGTCATGCGGTTCACCTGACTGTGCAGCTGCACCCTGCGGGGGAAGGGGGGGGGGATGAGAGCGTTAGAACAGCGCCACCGCCAGGTTGTACGCCGTCATGCGGTTCCCCTGACTGTGCAGGGGGGGGGGGGGTTAGAACAGTACCACCACCCTAAAGAGCATCATTCATACACATCACTGCGAGGCCTATCCCAGCACCCGAGACGATCGGGCCCCCCCGGAGCAGGCGGGGGTCTCATTGGGATGCTTTTTGGACTGGGGGAGAACATGCCAAATCTACACAGACGGACCCCTGAGCTCGGAACCCGGGACGAGGAACTCACTCGTAGAGGTGAGAGAGCAGCAGCGCGAGAGTGCGCCGGTTATTGGGGGGGAGGAGCTTCACCAGCCGCCGGCACTCCTGCACTCGCAACGTTCCGTCCTCCAGAACTGCGGAACCACAACACAGTTACACACACACACACACACTGCACAACTAACATTACACACACACACACACTGCACAACAAACACTGCACAACAAACAACACATTACACACACACACACACACACTGCACAACAAACACATTATACACACACACACTGCACAACAAACAACACAGTTACACACACTGCACAGCACATCACACATACACACACTGCACAACAAACAACAGTTACACACACACACTGCACAACTAACACATTACACACACACACTGCACAACTAACACATTACACACACACACTGCACAACTAACACATTACACACACACACTGCACAACTAACACATTTCACACACACACACACACTGCACAACAAACAAGACATTACACACACACACTACACAACAAACAACATATTACACACACACACTGCACAACAAACAACACAGTTACACACACACTGCACAGCACATCACACATACACACACACTGCACAGCACATCACACATACACACACACTGCACAACTAACACATTACACACACACTGCACAACAAACAACACAGTTACACACACACACTGCACAACTAACACATTTCACACACACACACACACACTGCACAACAAACACTGCACAACAAACAACACAGTACACACACACACTGCACAACAAACAAGACAATACACACACACACTACACAACAAACAACATATTACACACACACACTACACAACAAACAACATATTACACACACACACTGCACAACAAACAACATAGTTACACACACACTGCACAGTACATCACACACACACACACACTGCACAACTAACACATTACACACTGCACAACAAACACTGCACAACAAACAACACAGTACACACACACACTCACAACACATTACACACACACACACTGCACAACAAACAACACATTACACACACACACTGCACAACAAACAACATAGTTACACACACACTGCACAGCACATCACACTGCACAACGAACAACACATCACACACACACTGCACAACAGAACCACGTTACACACACACTGCACAACAGAACCATGTTACACACACACTACAGAACAAACATGTTACACACACACACTGCACAACAGAACCATGTTACACACACACTACAGAACAAACATGTTACACACACACACTGCACAACAGAACCATGTTACACACACACTACAGAACAAACATGTTACACACACACACTGCACAACAGAACCATGTTACACAAACACACACACACTGCACAACAGAACCATGTTACACGCACACACACGCACTACAGAACAAACATGTTACACACACACACACTACAGAACAAACATGTTACACACACACACACACTACAGAACAAACATGTTACACACACACACTGCACAACAGA
>JAFMOC010000469.1:257500-262500 GCA_019802505.1 Corydoras sp. C115
AACACACACACACACACACAATCATAAATACAACACATACACACACACACACAATCATAAATACAACACACACACAATCATAAATACAACACACACACACACACACAATCATAAATACAACACACACACACACACACACAATCATAAATACAACACACACACACACACAATCATAAATACAACACACACACACACACAATCATAAATACAACACACACGCACACACAATCATAAATACAACACACACACTCACACACAATCATAAATACAACACACACGCACACACACAATCATAAATACAACACACACACACACACACACACACACACAATCATAAATACAAACACACACACACACACACACACACACACAATCATAAATACAACACACACACACAATCATAAATACAACACACACACACAATCATAAATACACACACACACACACACACAATCATAAATACAACACACACACTCATAAATAAAACACACACACACACACAATCATAAATACAACACACACACACACACACACAATCATAAATACAACACATACACACACACACACAATCATAAATACAACACACACACAATCATAAATACAACACACACACACACACACACAATCATAAATACAACACACACACACACACACACAATCATAAATACAACACACACACACACACAATCATAAATACAACACACACACACACACAATCATAAATACAACACACACGCACACACACAATCATAAATACAACACACACACACACACACACACAATCATAAATACAACACACACACACACACACACACACACACACACACACAATCATAAATACAACACACACACACAATCATAAATACAACACACACACACACACACACAATCATAAATACAACACACACACACACACACAATCATAAATACAACACAAACACACACACACAATCATAAATACAACACACACACACACACACACAATCATAAATACAACACACACACATACACACACAATCATAAATACAACACAAACGCACACACACAATCATAAATACAACACACACACACACACACAATCATAAATACAACACACACACATACACACAATCATAAATACAACACACACACATACACACACAATCATAAATACAACACACACACATACACACACAATCATAAATACAACACAAACGCACACACACAATCATAAATACAACACACATACACACAATCATAAATACAACACACACACACACACACACAATCATAAATACATCACACACACACACACACACAGTCATAAATACAGCACACACACACACACACACACACACACACTCTCACAGTGGGAGTGTGTCCTCACCGTGTTGAGCAGTGATTGGCTGTGTGCCAGGGGGTGGGGCTTGCGGAACAGTCCTCGTCCGTACTTGGCGGTGATGAAGGCGGTCCGGTTCTCGGGCGTGGCCTCCGGACCGATCTGTTCCGCCGCCGGAACGTTGTGCGCCCAGACCTTCCCCGCAGCTCTGTTCCCGTAAATTTCAAAGAGCTGCGGGGAGTGACATCACAGCGATGACATCACAGCGATGACATCACAACCTTCTGACTCCCGCAACCGACCATGACGACGCAGAACTCACCTGCAATAACGGTTCCGTCCAGACCTTACTGTCCATCTTCAGGCTGCGCACCTTCGACCGGCCGCTGCCCAGGGAACGGTGCACCCCTGTACCACGGTCACACACACACGCACACACACATAAACACACACATACAGTACAATCAAAAATGCAATACACACACACATAAACACACACATACAGTACAATCAAAAATGCAATACACACCACATACACACATAAACACACACACATACAAATACACAGTACAATCATAAATAAACACACACACATACAGTACAATCATAAATACAATACACACCACACACACATAAACACACACACACACAAACACATACATTCATTCATTCATTATCTCCCGCTTTATCCTCTAGTAGGGTCGCGGTGGGGTTCCCCATGCCCATCCAAGGGAGAACATCTCTGGCGCTGGGCAGATAGACCCAGGACAGGGCGCCAATCCATCGCTGGACACACACTCACTCACACAGACACACTCTATATGGGGCAATTTTGAGAATTCAATTGACTTGATCCATGTTTTTGGACTGTGGGAGGAAACCGGAGAACCCGGAGGAAACCCACGCAGACACGGGGAGAACAACTCCACCCAGATGGGGATTCGAACCGGGAATCCCTAGTGCTGAGAGGCGAATGTGCTAACCACTAAGCTACCGTGCCGCCAAACACATACAGTACAATCATAAATATAATACACACCACACACAAATAAACACACATACACACACACACACAAATACACAGTACAATCATAAATACACACATACATACACACAGTACAATCATGAAGTAAGTAAGTAAGTTCAAGTAATTTATTTCTATAGCGCTTTTTACAACAGTACATTGTCACAAAGCAGCTTTACAGAATGAAAAGCCTTTAAACCCCCAAAGAGCGAGCCGAAGCGACAGTGGCAAGACAAAACTCCCTGTTATGTTGTTATTTAAGGAAGAAACCTTGGGAGGACCAAGACTCAGTGGGGGACTCATCCTCCTTGAGCGGCCAGGCAGCAACAACAGTGTAGGACAGCCATGTCCAATCATAAATACAATACACACACACACACAGTACAATCATAAATAAACACACACACACACACACACACGGAAGCGGACCCCACCTGCACACGCCTCGCAGATCACCAGCAGCAGGTTGATGGAGGCCCACTCGGGGTTTGGGGTTCCGCAGTCAGCGCAGACCTTATTGCAGGGACTGGCCCAGAGGCGCAGCGCCACCTCGCTGCAGGACAGCGCACTGCGGATCACCTCGTTCAGATGGTCCAGCCACGTGCTCAGGTCCCGCGACGAGTCCGTCGAGAAGCTACCGGAAATGAGAAGAACAACGGGGACCTCAAGGGGGGCCTTTGGCATGGTTGGTGGCACCACCCAGGCCGGTTGGAGAACCTTTATATCTACGATCTCCGGGATCTCAGAATTATCTCAGAACCTCTAATGAGACATCGGTGTGCGGTCCAGTCTGGTTACTACGTCCTACGTGTCCATTGGGTGGAGGCTAAGTGTGTCTTGGGTTCTGAAGACGCTTCTTCATCAACAGAACCAGGGCTCTGACTCACCTGAAGACTTTATACGGCGTGACGAGGCTGAAGTTGTGGCGTCCTGTCTTCTTCACCGAGGCCACGTTCATGGACACGATGCTCGTCCCGAGTCCCAGATTGAAGTCCTGCGGTCATGTGATCATTTGGTCAACGACGGGCTACCGCATATTCATTACATACCATGTGGACAAAAGTAGGCGGCACGGTGGCTTAGTGGTTTGGCATGTTCTCCTCTCAGCGCTGGGGGTTCCCAGTTCGAATCCCAATCTGGGTGGAGTTTGCATGTTCTCACCGTGTCCACGTGGGTTTCCTACAGGTTCTCCGGTTTCCTCCCACAGTCCAAAAACTTGGATTCAAGCTCAGTTGAGGTCTCCAAATTGCCCCATATAGAGTGAGTGAGTGTGTGTCCAGTGATAGATTGCCCCTCTGGGTGTATCTGCCCAGCGCCCGAAACATTCTCCCATGGATGGGCATTTGAAAACCCAGGGTTCCTCATCGGTCCAGAACTAAACTCCTTGCAAACCAGGTAGACCTTAGTGGGGAACATCCATAAAGGCACTAATGGAGGAGTTTGGTGTGGAGGAACTTGGCTGGCCCCAACCTAGAACTTGTTCAGAGGCTGTAAGGGAAGACCTTTCGCAGACCATCAGTGTCTGACCACAAAAGGAACCTTAACTTGGACCATCTTAGATATTCAGGAGTAATAGATTTGGTCATTTGGACGCAAAGAAACAAGTATCCCTAATTGGTTGGGGTCAGGACCCTGGAGCAATGAGGGTTAAGGGTCTTGCTCAAGGAACCACATTGGTAACTTCAGTGGACCTGGGATTTGAACCCACAACCTTCTGCTGGACAGCCCAACACCCAAACCACTAGGCTACCACACCTTTCAAATAGTTTTGTCTGGATTGGTTGAATGGAGGGTCAGCGGTCATGTGACTTCACCTCTTTGTTGTTGTGAATCCACAGGTTGTGCCCACAGATGGCAGCGTACACCCTGCCGCGTGGCTCCTTCAGCGTGAGCGAGCCGTGGCACTGAGGTGGTACCGGTGGTTCTCGACCCCGTGAGGCGAGCAGCGACGTCAACCATCCCCTCTTCACGTCTACGCAGAACAGAGATTCCGAAAAATAAGAGAACACGGAACCATCTCCTCAAATCTGCAGAAGCAGAAGGGGACCCAGCAACAAACCCTGAGGAATGCCCCGCCCATGCTCCCACCTTCGCTGTGAGCCATGAAGTCCAGGTGCTTCTTGCGGAAGTACAAGGAGAAGTGGCCGCGGTCCTGCTGATGGATGTTGGTGATGCTGGAGACGTGGAAGATGTGCTCGGGGAACTTGTCCTGCGACAGAGAACACACGGTCATGGAGAACATGCGGGACAAAAACACGACGCGGTGGTACTGATAACATCTTCTCTCAACATACTGCTGCAGGTCACATGACTTAGGAATGTTAGCGTCACTATGATCTAATACAGGGACCTTCCTTGTCCTCCCGTCGTTACAGGAAGTCGAGTGTGCGGGGAACACTCACCGTGCGTTTTTTCCAGAGTGACATCAGCTGTCCATCGAACGTTGCCCAGAGGACATTGTGCCTGGGATAGGAAGAAAAGAGGCGGAGTTACTAGGGCCATGCTTACTTATCCATCATGACATCAGAGACCAGGCCCATGAGCGAGGTCAGGATCATAACGCCGATTACTTGCGACCCTTCCAGACGTCGAGCCAGCTGGAGCGGGACACGGCACTCTCCCGCTGAGAATGTGACGTATTTGCATCTCCGGCCGCCG
>JAFMOC010000469.1:267500-270000 GCA_019802505.1 Corydoras sp. C115
CCACCAACATCACTACCTCCACCAACCTCACTACCGCCATCAACCTCACTACCTCCACCAACCTCACTACCTCCACCAACCTCACTACCGCCATCAACCTCACTACCTCCACCAACCTCACTACCTCCACCAACCTCACTACCGCCACCAACCTCACTACCGCCATCAACCTCACTACCTCCACCAACCTCACTACCACCTCTAACATCACTGCCTCCACCAACAATGCTACCCCCACCAACCTTACTTCCTCCACCAACCTCACTACCTCCACCAACCTCACTACCTCCACCAACCTCACTACCTCCACCAACCTCATTACCTCCACCAACCACACTACCTCCACCAACCTCACTACCACCTCTAACCTCACTGCCTCCACCAACAGTGCTACCCCCACCAACCTTACTTCCTCCACCAACCTCACTACCTCCACCAACCTCACTACCTCCACCAACCTCACTACCTCCACCAACCTCATTACCTCCACCAACCTCACTACCTCCACCAACCTCACTACCTCCACCAACCTCACTACCTCCACCAACCTCATTACCTCCACCAACCACACTACCTCCACCAACCTCACTACCACCTCTAACCTCACTGCCTCCACCAACAGTGCTACCCCCACCAACGTCACTTCCTCCACCAACCTCACTACCTCCACCAACCTCATTACCTCCACCAACCACACTACCTCCACCAACCTCACTACCACCTCTAACCTCACTGCCTCCACCAACAGTGCTACCCCAACCAACCTTACTTCCTCCACCAACATCACTACCTCCACCAACCTCACTCATTTACCAATCTTGATACCACCACTTATTAACCTCATTGCCTCCACCAACAGCACTACCTCCACCAACCTCACTGCCTCCACAACCTCACTACCTCCACCAAATTCACTACCACCTCTAACATCACTGCCTCCACCAACATTGCTACCCCCACCAACCTTAATTCCTCCACCAACCTCATTACCTCCACCAACCTCATTACCTCCACCAACCACACTACCTCCACCAACCTCACTACCACCTCTAACCTCACTGCCTCCACCAACAGTGCTACCCCCACCAACCTTAATTCCTCTACCAACCTCATTACCTCCACCAACCACACTACCTCCACCAACCTCACTACCACCTCTAACCTCACTGCCTCCACCAACAGTGCTACCCCCACCAACCTTACTTCCTCCACCAACATCACTACCTCCACCAACCTCACTCATTTACCAATCTTGATACCACCACTTATTAACCTCATTGCCTCCACCAACAGCACTACCTCCACCAACCTCACTGCCTCCACAACCTCACTACCTCCACCAACCTCACTACCACCTCTAACATCACTGCCTCCACCAACAGTGCTACCCCCACCAACCTTACTTCCTCCACCAACCTTACTTCCTCCACCAACCTCACTACCTCCACCAACCTCACTACCTCCACCAACCTCACTACCTCCACCAACCTCACTATCTCCACCAACCTCATTACCTCCACCAACCTCATTACCTCCACGAACCTCACTACCTCCACCAACCTCACTACCTCCACCAACCTCACTACCTCCACCAACCTCACTATCTCCACCAACCTCACTACCTCCACCAACCTCATTACCTCCACCAACCACACTACCTCCACCAACCTCACTACCACCTCTAACCTCACTGCCTCCACCAACAGTGCTACCCCCACCAACGTCACTTCCTCCACCAACCTCACTACCTCCACCAACCTCATTACCTCCACCAACCACACTACCTCCACCAACCTCACTACCACCTCTAACCTCACTGCCTCCACCAACAGTGCTACCCCCACCAACCTTACTTCCTCCACCAACATCACTACCTCCACCAACCTCACTCATTTACCAATCTTGATACCACCACTTATTAACCTCATTGCCTCCACCAACAGCACTACCTCCACCAACCTCACTGCCTCCACAACCTCACTACCTCCACCAACCTCACTACCACCTCTAACATCACTGCCTCCACCAACAGTGCTACCCCCACCAACCTTACTTCCTCCACCAACCTTACTTCCTCCACCAACCTCACTACCTCCACCAACCTCACTACCTCCACCAACCTCACTACCTCCACCAACCTCACTATCTCCACCAACCTCATTACCTCCACCAACCTCATTACCTCCACGAACCTCACTACCTCCACCAACCTCACTACCTCCACCAACCTCACTATCTCCACCAACCTCATTACCTCCACCAACCACACTACCTCCACCAACCTCACTACCACCTCTAACCTCATTGCCTCCACCAACAGTGCTACCCCCACCAACGTCACTTCCTCCACCAACCTCACTACCTCCACCAACCTCATTACCTCCACCGACCTCACTACCTCCACCAACCACACTACCTCCACCAACCTCACTCATTTACCAATCTTGATACCACCACTAAGCCTGTAACCTCCACCAACCTCACTACCTCCACCAACCTC
>JAFMOC010000469.1:275000-320529 GCA_019802505.1 Corydoras sp. C115
CACACACACACACACAACCATCACACACACACAACCATCACACAACACACATGCAACCATCACACAACCATTACACAACACACACACAACACACACACAACCATCACACAACACACACACAACCATCACACAACCATCACACAACACACACACAACCATCACACAACACACACACAACCATCACACAACCATCACACAACACACACACAACCATCACACAACACACACAACCATCACACAACCCACACACAACCATCACACAACACACACAACCATCAAAACACACACACACACACAACCATCACACACACACAACCATCACACAACCATCAAAACACACACACACACAACCATCACACACACACAACCATCACACAACACACACACACAACCATCACACAACACACACACAACCATCACACAACACACACAACCATCAAAACACACACACACAACCATCACACACACACAACCATCACACAACCCACACACAACCATCACACAACACACACAACCATCACACACACACACAACCATCACACAACACACACAACCATCACACAACACACACAACCATCAAAACACACACACACAACCATCACACACACACAACCATCACACAACACACACACACACAACCATCACACAACCATCAAAACACACACACACAACCATCACACACACACAACCATCACACAACCCACACACAACCATCAAAACACACACACACAACCATCACACACACACAACCATCACACAACACACACACACAACCATCACACAACCCACACACAACCATCACACAACCATCAGCTGGTTCTGTAGAAGGTACACACTCACCGACTCACCTCCATCACATCTTCAGCTCCACCTCCACCTTCAGCTCACCTCCACATCTACCTCACCTTCATCTCCACCTCATCATCATCTTCACCTTCAGCTCACCTTCACATCCACCTTCAGTTCCACTTCACCTTCATCTCACCTCCACCGCATCTCCACCTCCACATCTACCTCCACACCTACCTCACCTCTACCACATCACCATCTCCACCTCCACACCTACCTCACCTCCACCGCATCTCTACCTCCACAACTACCTCACCTCCACATCTACCTCACCTCTACCACATCACCATCTCCACCTCCACATCTACCTCACCTCCACCACATCACCATCTCCACCTCCACACCTACCTCACCTCTACCACATCACCATCTCCACCTCCACACCTACCTCACCTCCACCGCATCTCTACCTCCACAACTACCTCACCTCCACATCTACCTCACCTCTACCACATCACCATCTCCACCTCCACATCTACCTCACCTCCACTGCATCTCTACCTCCACAACTACCTCACCTCCACATCTACCTCACCTCCACCGCATCTCTACCTCCACACCTACCTCACCTCTACCACATCACCATCTCCACCTCCACGTCTACCTCACCTCTACCACATCACCATCTCCACCTCCACGTCTACCTCACCTCCACTGCATCTCTACCTCCACAACTACCTCACCTCCACAACTACCTCACCTCCACAACTACCTCACCTCCACATCTACCTCACCTCCACCACATCACCATCTCCACCTCCACATCTACCTCACCTCCACTGCATCTCTACCTCCACAACTACCTCACCTCCACAACTACCTCACCTCCACATCTACCTCACCTCCACCGCATCTCTACCTCCACACCTACCTCACCTCTACCACATCACCATCTCCACCTCCACGTCTACCTCACCTCTACCACATCACCATCTCCACCTCCACGTCTACCTCACCTCTACCACATCACCATCTCCACCTCCACATCTACCTCACCTCCACTGCATCTCTACCTCCACAACTACCTCACCTCCACATCTACCTCACCTCCACCGCATCTCTACCTCCACACCTACCTCACCTCTACCACATCACCATCTCCACCTCCACATCTACCTCACCTCCACTGCATCTCTACCTCCACAACTACCTCACCTCCACATCTACCTCACCTCCACCGCATCTCTACCTCCACACCTACCTCACCTCCACCGCATCTCTACCTCCACACCTACCTCACCTCTACCACATCACCATCTCCACCTCCACATCTACCTCACCTCCACTGCATCTCTACCTCCACAACTACCTCACCTCCACATCTACCTCACCTCCACCGCATCTCTACCTCCACAACTACCTCACCTCCACACCTACCTCACCTCCACCGCATCTCTACCTCCACAACTACCTCACCTCCACATCTACCTCACCTCCACTGCATCTCTACCTCCATAGCTACCTCACCTCCCCCGCATCTCTACCTCCACATCTACCTCACCTCCACCGCATCTCTACCTCCACCTCACCTCCACCTCAACTTCACATCTACCTTACATCCACCACATCTACACCTCATCTTCACCACCACCTCACCTCCACAATTAACACACCTTCAGCTCAACCTCCACCTCAGCTCTATCTCGACCCTCATCTTCACCTGCAACTCTACCCCCTCCTCACCTCCATCTCACCCCACATCCATCTCCACATCACCTCTACTTCCACCTTTGTCTTCACCTCCACCTCAACCTCCATCTAACCTTCATTTCCACCTATAACTCATCTCTAACTCAACCTCCACCCCTATCTCATCTCCACCTCACCTCTACTTCCACCCCTAACTCACCTCCACCTCAACCTCATCTCCACCTCACCTTCAGCTCCACCTCCATCTCACCTCCATCTCACCTTCATTTCCACCTCCATCTCCACCTCTAACTCATCTCCACCTCAACCTCCACCCCACCTCCTTCTCAACCTCCACCTCTACCTCCATCATCACCTCATCTCCACCTCACCTCAACTCCACCCAGCCTCTCTCTCTCTTTCTCTCAGGTGGGTGGGATGGGATTCTGACCTCCATTGTGATCTTCTCCACCACTTCGGGTTTGCGGTTGATTCTGGCCACGTGATGGAGGTTCTTCAGCGCTTCTGCAGAGCGACCCGTCAGCACCAACCAGCGGGCCGATTCAGAGTACCACCTGCTCAGCAAACGCAGCCACAACCTTTACACAACCTACAGACCCTGTGTTCACCTGATTAACTGAGCCTGCGTTCACCGGATTAACTGAGCCTGTGTTCACCCGATTAACTGAGCCTGTGGTCACCGGATTAACTGAGCCTGTGTTCACCTGATTAACTGAGCCTGTGTTCACCTGATTAACTGAGCCTGTGGTCACCGGATTAACTGAGCCTGCGTTCACGGGATTAACTGAGCCTGTGTTCACCTGATTAACTGAGCCTGTGTTCACCGGATTAACTGAGCCTGTGTTCACCTGATTAACTGAGTCTGTGTTCACATGATTAACTGAGCCTGTGTTCACCTGATTAACTGAGCCTGTGTTCAACTGATTAACTGAGTCTGTGTTCACCCGATTAACTGAGCCTGTGTTCACCTGATTAACTGAGCCTGCGTTCACCTGATTAACTGAGCCTGCGTTCACGGGATTAACTGAACCTGTGTTCACCGGATTAACTGAGCCTGCCTTCATGGGATTAACTGAACCTGTGTTCACCCGATTAACTGAGCCTGTGTTCACCCGATTAACTAAGCCTGTGATTAACTGAGCCTGTGTTCACCGGATTAACTGAGCCTGTGTTCACCCGATTAACTGAGCCTGTGTTCACCGGATTAACTGAGCCAGTGTTCACCGGATTAACTGAGCCTGTGTTCAACTGATTAACTGAGTCTGTGTTCACCCGATTAACTGAGCCTGTGTTCACCTGATTAACTGAGCCTGCGTTCACCTGATTAACTGAGCCTGCGTTCACGGGATTAACTGAACCTGTGTTCACCGGATTAACTGAGCCTGCCTTCATGGGATTAACTGAACCTGTGTTCACCCGATTAACTGAGCCTGTGTTCACCCGATTAACTAAGCCTGTGATTAACTGAGCCTGTGTTCACCGGATTAACTGAGCCTGTGTTCACCCGATTAACTGAGCCTGTGTTCACCGGATTAACTGAGCCAGTGTTCACCGGATTAACTGAGCCTGTGTTCACCCGATTAAATGAGCCTGTGATTAACTGAGCCTGTGTTCACCGGATTAACTGAGCCTGTGTTCACCCGATTAACCGAGCCTGTGTTCACCCGATTAACTGAGCCTGTGATTAACTGAGCCTGTGTTCACCCGATTAACTGAGCCTGTGTTCACCCGATTAACTGAGCCTGTGTTCACCCGATTAACTGAGCCTGTGATTAACTGAGCCAGTGTTCACCCGATTAACTGAGCCTGTGATTAACTGAGCCTGTGTTCACCCGATTAACTGAGCCTGTGATTAACTGAGCCTGTGTTCCACCGATTAACTGAGCCTGTGATTAACTGAGCCTGTGTTCACCCGATTAACTGAGCCTGTGATTAACTGAGCCTGTGTTCACCTGAGTAACTGAGCCTGTGATTAACTGAGCCTGTGTTCACCTGAGTAACTGAGCCTGTGATTAACTGAGCCTGTGTTCACCCGATTAACTGAGCCTGGGTTCACCGGATTAACTGAGCCTGTGTTCACCCGATTAACTGAGCCTGTGTTTACTGGATTAACTGAGCCTGTGTTCACCGGATTAACTGAGCCTGTGTTCACCCGATTAACCGAGCCTGTGTTCATGGGATTAACTGAGCCTGTGATTAACTCATCCTGTGTTCATTGGATTGAGTAAGCCTGTGATTAACTGAGCCTGTGATTAAGTGAGCCTGTGTTAATTGGCTTTATTAAGCCTGTGATTAAGTGAGCCTGTGTTAATTGGCTTTATTAAGCCTGTGATTAAGTGAGCCTGTGTTAATTGGCTTTATTAAGCCTGTGATTAAGTGAGCCTGTGTTCATGTTGGTTGATGACTCTGTGTTGTCGTTACATTTGTGTTTAATTAATCATTAATTCATCTTCGTTAGTGTTTGATCTGTTATTAATGTCTAAGTCCTCATCCGGAACCTCACCAGCTGTAGAGGAAGAAGATGAGGAACGGAGAACAGAGGACGATGTGCAGCTTCCTCCAGTCCTTCAGGCTGTAGGCCACGCCTGCCAGAATCACCTGACCAACGGTGAAGAGGAACGAGGAGAGGGTGCCCACCAGAGTGCGGCTCTTTGTGGGAATCCACTCCACCTCTGGACACACAGACATCGGCAGGTGAACTTGGAGTACCTCGCCACCTCTCAGGTCCCGTGAAACAACCCCGCCAGCTGTACAGGGTTCTGCACGGGTTCTCCTTGGTCTTATTGGCGATCAGAAGAAGACGTGTTCTCCGCTACGAGTCTCTGTATGTCTTATGTAACCACGGAGTTCAGCTGTGGAAACAACCCCCCTGCCCCCACCGTCTCACCCCACTGACCACGGGGCTCTGAGTTCCCGTCGCGGGGTGATGACTCCACCCACAGTGCCACCATGCTGCTCCAAAGTATGTAGAGAAACCAATGGACCACAGACGGTAACCGTAGGCGTATCTAATAAAGTGGCCGGCTGTCCGGCCGGCCGTTGACGGTGTTCCGCTACTCACTGAGCGAGGTTGCGTTGAGGATGATCCCAGACACGGCCATGCCGGTGAGGAACCGCAGGATGCAGTAGGACAGGAACGACGGGCAGAGCGCCGTGAAGCTCCCCAACGCCGCCAACTGGAAATAGGACCAGGTCAGTAACAACTTCCTGCCGAACCTGTGGGCGCAAGGAACCAGATGTTTGGAACCGGGAACCATCCGGAATCACCTCTTGGGCTGAATGATGTTCTAAACGTGCGAAGCGGGCAGAACCCTCTGGTTGAGGTCAATGCCTCAATGCCATGTACAGTGGGATGGGAGTTCCTGAACCTGGATACAGCAAGGTTCTGGTTCTGGTACTGGTTCTGGTTCTGGGTGGGTATGGCATTATGAGCTTTTGGCCCAACAGTTCAAAAAACTTATTGAGAGGAACTACACATCTTCCAGGAACCTTAAAGAACCCTTAAAATGGAGACTGGCAAGAAATGGAGACAAGAAAGAAAACCCTAAATATCAAAATACCCCAACGTCGTTGGCTCCGCCTCCTCCTTAAAACCCCTCATTGGTTCCACTTGGCGTATAGATGGACTTTGGGGGTTCCGGTCGTCCGAGAACAGAGTACATAGAACTAATAAAGTGAACTGACGGACTACAGAACTGTAATTCTAGAACTACAGAGGTGCACAGGTACAACGTTCTACCTCGTTGGGAACACTGCTGGCTTTTGGAAGTTCCCATAAGGGGGCGCCACAGCAGAACGTTATTCTTCATCTCACCTCCGTCCTGAACATCCTCCTCCGCACCCCCCCCCCCACACACACACCATACCCTGCATATCCTTCATTACAACCTCCATAAACCTCCTTGGCCATCCTCCCCTCCCCCAGGCAGGCGGTTCCACCCTCATTTGGTCCTACCCGGGTTCTACGGGCAGAATCGGAAACGTTCACTCACTTGTCAGAGAGACCCCCGAAGACCACGGCACCCACCAGAACTCCGCCCATGTAGATGGTCTGACTCATCTGTTTGAGCGGCCGCAGGGTGCAGACCAGGTCCCACTGCGCAGAACATCACAACGGAACCTCAGAGAACAACAAAAACATCCCAACGACGGCAGTGACCCCGATCCACCTGCAGGGGTCGCCGTTTCTCACGTCTGCTGGGGTCCCAGGTTAGAATCCCAATCTGGGTGGAGTTTGCATGTTCTCCCCATGTCCGGGTGGGTTCTCCGGTTTCCTCCCACAGTCCAAAAACATTGATTCAAGGTAAAGTGGTTGCTCCAAATTGCCCCTCTAAATTGCCCCTATGTAGTGTGTCAGTGTGACTGTACCCATTATAGTATAACCTATAGTGCAGCGTTCCCAGTGGGGGGCGTGGCCTATATTCTAATATGTTGACGAGGTTGCGTTAAACATGAGGTTCTAGATACTCTGAGGTTTGTAGCCTTAAGCGGATGGGGGGGGGTTGTTCTCCATGTCAATCCAGGGGAGAACGTTTCGGGGACTGGGCAGATACACTCAGAACAGGGGAGCAATCTATCACTGGACACTCACTCACTCATATGGGGCAATTTGGAGCAATCAATTCACCTTGAAACTGGAAACCGGAGAACATTTGAGGAATCCCATGCGGACACGGGGAGAACATGCATGGGGAATCCCCATCGCTGAGAGGAGGACATGCTAAAGCACTATTGAACGAATAGAATTCAGCTACCAGTTGTAAAATTGTTAATCACGATAGCTAGTTGTCCGGAGAACGTGCGGCGGGTTCCGTGACTGACCTCGGACACAATAGTGGAAAGGAATTCCGTCCTGTCGTAGGTCCACCCGTCCACGCAGCCCTCCGTCTCAGCGGCGGTGCCGTTGGCGTCATTGGTGCCGTTGGCGTTATTGGTGCCATTGGCCGTCAGGAGGTGCCACTGAGGCCGGACATACCTGCTGCACCTGGAGAACCCGGTGTCGCCCGCCGGGAGGAAGGCGCCCAGCGGGGAGGTTCCGCCGGACAGGTTGGCGGCGAGGACGGTGAGGTTGGGGACGGCGCAGTGGTGCTCGGGGATCCCCGCCGTGAAGTTGTTGAGCAGGTTCTGGCTGGCTAGCAGGAGGCTGGGGATGGACAGCAGCAGAACGTGGATCATCTGAAAGCGTCCGAAGCCGCCCGCCTCGTCCAGGAGATCCGCGAAGCCCATCGCGAGTCGGCGCGTGGACAGGGTTCCGCTCTCTGCAGAACCTTTAAGACCTACGCTTTAAGACCTGGAGGAGTCCGGCGGTCCGGCGTCCAGCATCTCGGGCAAGACAAATAAACGGTGGAACCCTGCGATGAGGACTTTCTTCCAGCGTCGATTCGGGGGGAGGGGGGCGGGGAGTAGTTGGGGGGGGGGGGTCAGGGTCAGTCACATGTGGCCGCTGGGATCTCCAACAGAGCCACAGCTGTCCTCACGTCAGTTGTCATGAAGTGTCCTCGTCCTCCGTGCTGCGAGTTCTGCTCAAGCCGGACCGAGAACCCCCCCCACCGCGGAACCCAAACCCGGAATGTGAGTAAACTCGCTGACTCGGTAATCCGGCGCTCAGCGCTCCGATCCGTCTGGAGCAAAGTGCACGGTCCGGAATCGAAAAACATCCACCTTAACCCCTTCCCCCTGCCCAGAGGACAAGGCTGTGTGCAATTGGTATGTTCTCCCCATTTTTTTCCCATTAACAGTTGCACCAAGTGTCAAATATTTAGCTAGGCTTAGTGATTTGGCATGTTCTCCTCTCAGCGCTGGGGATTCCCGGTTCGAATCCCCATCCGGGTGGAGTTTGCATGTTCTCCCCGTGTCCATGTGGGTTTCCTCCGGGTTCTCCAGTTTCTCCAAACGGTCCAAAAAAACATGGATTATGGTCAATTGAATTCTCCAAATTGCCCCATAGAGAGTGCGTTCGTATGAGTGAGTGTGTGCCTTGTGTACAGTGATAGATTGCCCCCCCCGTCCTGGGTGTATCTGCCCAGTGTCCGAAACGTTCTCCCCTGGATGGGCATGGGGAACCCCCCCCCCCCCATGACCCTAGTAGAGGATGATGGATGGATGGACGAATTCTCTGAAATCAGTTCCGCTGTTTCACCACCAGATGCCGCCAGAATGAACCACAACTTACATATGTGGTTTGAATGGACTGTATACATCCATCCATTATCCTCCGCTTTATCCTATATTAGGGTCGCTGGGGGGGGGGGGGGGGTTCCCCATGCCCATCCAGGGGAGAACGTTTCGGGCGCTGGGCAGATGCACCCATTAAAGGGTGGCAATCTATCACTGGACACAAACTATATGGGGCAATCTAGAGCGTTCAATTTACCTTGAGGTGACACAGTCGCTTAGTGCTTAGCATGTTCTCCTCTCAGCGCTGGAGATCCAGGTTCGAATTTTGATCTGGGATTTTGCATGTTCTCCCCATGTCCGCACGGGTTTCCACCGGGTGTCCGGTTTCCTCCCACAGGTAAATGGAAAGCTCTAAATTGCCCCTCTATAGTGTGTGTGTGTGTGTGTGTGCCTAGTGAAAGACTGGCGTCAACTTTAAGATGAATTGAATGCTCTAAATTGCCCCTATATAGCGTGTGTGTGTGTGTGTGTGTGTGTGTGAGTCCTGGGTGTATCTGCCCAGTGCCTGAAACGTTCCCCATGCCCATCCAGGGGAGAACGTTTTGGCCGCTGGGCAGATACACCCAGGACAGGGGGGCAATCGATCACTGGACACACTCACTCACACAGACACACTCTATATGGGGCAATTTGGAGAACTCCATTGACCTTGAACCATGCTTTTTGGACTTTGGGAGGAAACCGGAGAACCCGGAGGAAACCCACGCGGACACGGGGAGAACATGCAAACTCCACCCAGGTTGGGATTCGAACCGGGAATCCCCAGCGCTGAGAGGAGAACATGCTAAACAACAAATTGCCATAAATACTGTATATAGATGGATTTGAATGTGACACCCCCCCCCGTCCCGCTCTTGGACTGCTCTGAACTCTACGTTCCATGTACAGTGGGCGTGGCTGAGTGCTCGGGAGCAGAGCGCCGATTCAGCGTCTGTGTTCTGAAGTGGAACGGTTCTCGAGTTAATGAAGTTAATGATGGAGGAGATTAAACGAGCCGAGTCATCATTCAGTCCTGCGTTCATCAGATGGACCCACAGTCAGCGTTTTGGTTCCATGTCCCTGCAAAAGAATTGGGACACCGACTCATGACCTCTTCTGACGCCCAGTCCCTCATTCGCCAAAGACGTCGTTCTAAAGGATCATGGAGAACGTCTCCATGACGTTCTCCATGAACGTCAGGAGCTGTTCCATCCAGAAGATCCATTTTTAAGTTCTGGCTGAGAGGAACGGGTTCTCCGGGTTCCTCCCACAGTCCAAAAGCATGAATATAAGGAGAATCGGCCGCCCTAAATTGCCCCTATGTGGTTTGAGTGAATGTGGGTCCAGTGATCGATTGGTACCCTGTCCTGGGTGTAGGTTTAGAACATGGAACCTCCACCCAGATGGGGAGACGAACCGGGAATCCTCAGCGCTGAGAGGAGAACATGCTAAACCACTAATCCACCCAATTGGTGACCTGTCTACATTAATACGGTCCACAAACCCCCCCCCCCCCCCCAAAAAAAAAAAAATAAATAAAAAAAAAATAAAAATAAAAAATAAAAAATTTGGAGAATAAAAGTCTTTATTATTTTGTTTTTAAATAAGGACGCCCCCTACAGGACACACACTTTAATTAGTGGACCATTTTGTGAGTGTGTGTGTATCTGTGTGTGTGTTGGTGTGTGTTTCTGTGTGTGTGTGTGTGTGTGTCTCTCTCTGTGTGTGTGTGTGTGTGTGTCTGTGTGTGTGTGTGTTTGTTTGTGTGTCTGTTTGTCTGTCTGTGTGTGTGTATATCTGTGTGTGTCTCAGTGTGTGTGTGTGTTTGTCTGTGTGTCTCTGTGTATCTGTCTCTGTGTGTGTCCCTGTGTGTGTGTATGTCTGTCTGTGTGTGTGTTTCTGTGTGTGTCTGTGTGTGTCCCTGTGTCTGTGTGTGTGTGTGTCTCTGTGTGTGTGTGTGTGTGTGTGTGTGTGTGTCCCTGTGTGTGTCTGTCCCTGTGTGTGTCTGTCTGTGTGTGTGTTTCTGTGTGTGTCTGTGTGTGTCCCTGTGTCTGTGTGTGTGTGTGTCTCTGTGTGTGTGTGTCTGTGTGTGTGTGTCCCTGTGTGTGTCTGTCCCTGTGTGTGTGTTTCTGTGTGTGTCTGTGTGTGTCCCTGTGTCTGTGTGTGTGTGTGTCTCTGTGTGTGTGTGTCTGTGTGTGTGTGTCCCTGTGTGTGTCTGTCCCTGTGTGTGTGTTTCTGTGTGTGTCTGTGTTTGTGTTTCTGTGTGTGTCTGTGTGTGTGTGTCTGTGTCTGTGTGTGTGTCTGTGTGTGTGTGTCTGTGTGTGTGTCTGTGTGTGTCTGTGTGTATATATGTGTGTGTGTGTGTGTGTGTGTGTGTGAGAGACTGATCTAATGGACTACAAACTCTAACTGTAGAACTACAATTTCTATCTGTATGGTAAGTGACTCTGATATTGACTGAATATTCAGGAGACATTAATTACAGATTCTTAATTACAGATTCTTAATTACAGATTATTAATTATAATTAAAAGCAACGTCAGAATTCAGCTTCATCTCATCAAAGACTTCGGTTCCACTTAACACCTCCAGGAAGTTTTTCTTGAAACCTGAAAAAAAAAAACTTTTATATTAAAAGTACTGCGATTTAAATCTTTATTATTATTATTATTATTATTATTATTATTTTTTAATTTTTTTCCTTTTAAATAATAGTAATTATTATTTATTATTATTATTGTTATTATTATTATGTTTATTTATTGTATTACTATTAATATATTTTTTATTATTATTATTATCATTATTATTATTATTATTATTTATTATTATTATTATTACTATTATATATATTTTTTATTATTGTTATTAGTATTATTCATTCATTCATTATCTCCCGCTTTATCCTCTTTTAGGGTCGCGGTGGGGGAGTTCCCCATGCCCATCCAGGGGAGAACATCTCGGGTGCTGGGCAGATACACCCAGGACAGGGCGCCAATCCATCGCTGAGCACACACTCACTCACACAAACATATATGGGGCAATTTTTGAGAATTCAATTGACTTGAACCGGGAATCCCTAGAGCTGAGAGGCAAACATGCTAACCACTAAGCCACCGTGCCGCCCGTTATTAGTATTATTATTATTATGAATTTAATAATTTTATATATATATATATATAAAATAGAAATAATAATAATAATAATTATTATTATTATTCATTCATTCATTCATTCATTATCTCCCGCTTTTCCTCTATTAGGGTCGCGGTGGGGTTCTTCATGCCCATCCAGGGGAGAACGTCTCGGGCGCTGGGCAGATACACCCAGGACAGGGCGCCAATCCATCGCTGGGTACACACTCACTCACTCAAACACACTCTATATGGGGCAATTTTTAGAGAACTCAATTAACTTGATCCATGTTTTTGGACTGTGGGAGGAAACCGGAGAACCCGGAGGAAACCCACGCGGACACGGGGAGAACATGGAAACTCCACCCAGATGGGGATTCGAACCGGGAATCCCTAGCGCTGAGAGGCAAACGTGCTAACCACTAAGCCACCGTGCCGCCCTATAATAATAATAATAATAATAATAATAATAATAATAATAATAATAATTATTATTATTATTATTATTATTATTATTATTATTATTAATTTTATTTCCACCACTATATCAGCGTTATGCTGTTTCTCCCTCTTCTCGTTATCTGAAGCTGAAACTTTGCATCGTTGTTCATCGTTGATGACAACACAGGAATCAGTGAAATAAATGAGCAATTAAGAACTAATTATTGGTAATTAATTAATTTTGTTTTATATGGACAAATTGTCCATTTTCTACTAAATGTTGTACTTTAGAAGCAGAATTAATTTCGGATAAAGTCATTTAACTCGATTATAGGGGGTATTTTTTTATATTTAACTTTATGATCAGAGAGTCGCTTCAGAAACGTTTAAACAGCGGCGCTCGGTTTTGTCGCCGTCTGGCGGTTAAATGGCAGAACTGCGGGACTCGTGTAATGACAGCGGAACCTGATCAAAGGACATTACTTCATTAATTTAACAGTTTATTGAACTGCTGACGGAACCGAGCAGCACAGAAATGTCGCTAATGATGATGGCTTAGTGGTTTGGCATGTTCTCCCCGTGTCCGCGTGGGTTTCCTCCGGGTTCTCCCGTTTCCTCCCAGGCTGTGTGGAATTGGTATGTTCTCCCCATGTTTTGCATTAATAGTTTCCTCTCAATCGCCGGTTGCACCAAGTGTCAAATATTTAGTTAGGCTTAGTGGTTTAGCATGTTCTCCTCTCAGTGCTGGGGATTCCCGGTTTGAATCCCGATCCGGGTGGAGTTTGCATGTTCTCCCCATGTCCGCGTGGGTTTCCTTCACGTTCTCCGGTTTCCTCCCACAGTCCAAAAACATGGATTCAAGGTTGATTGAAGGCTCCAAATTGCCCCATATAGAGTGTGTGAGTGAGTGTGTGTACAGTGATAGATTGCCCCCTGTCCTGGGTGAATCTGCCCAGCGCCCGAAACGTTCTCCCCTGGATGGGCATGGGGAACCCCACCCCCCACCCCCCCCGCGACCCTACAAGAGGATAACGCTGAAGATAATGGATGGATGTATATTTTCATTGGTAGGATGTTGAAACCCCTCTGTCCAATCGGGTCGCGAGGCGTCACAGGATTTCGGTGCTTCGCGTTCCTACTTTGCGAGCTTCTGCTCCAGCTGGCTCCAGGCGGCGTCTGAAAGGCGTGCGATCTGAACCTGTTGAGGTAGAATTCACAGCGTTCTGATCATGTTCTGCAGACAGAGCCGTGTGGTGGTGGTGGTGGTGGGGGGTTGTCTTACCTCGTACCTGCGATACAGCGGATGGACGCTGAAGAAGATCACATCAGCTGAAAAAGAAACGGAGAACAGAGTCTGTACGTCGTTAATTATCCTCCACTAGGGTCACGGGGGTGGTTCTCCATGCTTATTTAGGGGAGAACGTTTTGGGTGCTGGGCAGATACACCCAGGACAGATGGGGCAATCTATCACTGGGCTCACACTCACTCACACACACACACTCTACAGTATATGGGGCAATTTGGAGAATTCAATTGACCTTGATCCATGTTTTTGGACTGTGGGAGGAAACCGGAGAACGGGGAGGAAACCCAGACGGACATGGGGAGAACATGGAAACTCCACCCAGATTGGGATTCGAACCGGGAAGCCCCAGAGCTGAGAGGAGAACATGCTAAACCACTAAGCCACCGTGCCACCCGCAAAATAAAAAGTCTTTTTGAATAAAAAAGTGAGGTGTTCTTACCCATGATGAGTAAAGTGAGAGCGTTGAACACGGCACCCACGTACGTCATCAACCACACCACACACACCAACTGCAACACACACACACCGTCACGTCAGGGGGGGCATATATATATATATATATATATATATATATATATATATATATATATATATATATATATATATATATATATATATATATATATATATATATATACTATAAATACTACATTTAAATTAAATTATTATTAGTAGAATAAAATGTCCAGCTCCTTTAATTAATTTATGTTTGTAAAGTATTTTTGTTTATTTTATTGCCTTTTAATATAAATCATTAATATTGTTTGTATATGTATAGTATTAATAGTATAGCATATATTGTATAGTATATATATATAGTATGAAAAGTATAGTGTATATACAGTACAGTATGTTTAGTATAGTTGTGTATATTATAATATAGTTATGTATTGTACAGTTTATACAGTATAGTATGTATAATATAGTTATGTATGTATAGTACAGTACAGTAAAGTATAAATTCATTATCTTCCACTTTATCCTCTATTGGGGTCGCGGTGGGGGGGGGGGTTCCCCATGTCCATCCAGGGGAGAACGTTTCAGGCGCTGGCAGATAGACCCAGGACAGGGTGCCAATCCATCGCTGGGCACACACTTGATCCATGTTTTTGGACTGTGGGAGGAAACCGGAGAACCCGGAGGAAACCCACGCGGACACGGGGAGAACATGTAAACTCCACCTAGATGGGGACCGGGAATCCCTAACGCTGAGAGGCGAACGTGTGAACCACATAGCCACCGTGCCGCTTAGTATATGTATATACTATTTATATATTATATTATGTTAGTATGGTATGATATAGTACAGTTCAGTTTAGTATAGTATAGTACAATACAGTATAGTATTGTATAATATTGTATTGTATGGTGTAGTATAGTACATTTTTGTATAGTATAGTACAGTTTTGTATAGTGTAGTGTAGTATAGTATGATGTAGTATAGTACATTTTGGTATAGTAAAGTATGATGTATTATAGTACAGTTTAGTATAGTATAGTATAGTATAGTATGATATAATATGTTATGGTATAATATATTATGGTATAGTATAGTATGATGTAGTACAGTATAGTGTAGTATAGTATTGTATAGTATAGTACAGTTTAGTATTGTATGGTATAATATATTATAGTATAGTATGATGTAGGACAGTATAGTATTGTATAATATAGTATAGTATAGTACAGTTTAGTATATTATAGTGTAGTGTAGTATAGTATAGTATGATGTAGTATAGTACAGTTTAGTATAGTATAGTATGATGTAGTATAGTACAGTTTAGTATAGTATAGTGTAGTATAGTATAATTCTGGGCTGATTCAGACCTTCAGTGAATCCACCACGTTCTCCACCAGCAGCAGCCGTCTGGTCTCCATCAGAACTTTGTTTATATTTTCCAGCAGACGGTCGGAGAACCTGCGTGCTGCATCCTGTGAGATGCTGATGTCCATCTCCATCAGAGACCTGAAAACGAGAACATCCAGCACCTTCAACTGGTCTCACACCGACCACCACCATGTTTACATCTCAGCACCCTCACCTGACCACCACCCTGTTTACATCCAGCACCTTCATCAGCACCCTCACTGTCCACCACCCTGTTTACATCCAACACCTTCATCAGCACCCTCACTGACCACCACCCTGTTTACATCCAGCACCTTCATCAGCAGCACCCTCACTGACCACCACCCTGTTTACATTTCAGCACCTTCATCAGCACCCTCACTGTCCACCACCCTGTTTACATTTCAGCACCCTCACCTGACCACCACCCTGTTTACATCCAGCACCTTCATCAGCACCCTCACTGACCACCACCCTGTTTACATTTCAGCACCCTCACTGACCACCACCCTGTTTACATTTCAGCACCCTCACTGACCACCACCCTGTTTACATTTCAGCACCCTCACTGACCACCACCCTGTTTACATTTCAGCACCCTCACTGACCACCACCCTGTTTACATTTCAGCACCCTCACTGACCACCACCCTGTTTACATTTCAGCACCCTCACTGACCACCACCCTGTTTACATTTCAGCACCCTCACTGACCACCACCCTGTTTACATCCAGCACCTTCATCAGCACCCTCACTGACCACCACGCTGTTTAAATTTCAGCACCTTCATCAGCACCCTCACTGACCACCACGCTGTTTAAATTTCAGCACCTTCATCAGCACCCTCACTGTTCACCACCCTGTTTACATCCAACACCTTCATCAGCACCCTCACTGACCACCACCCTGTTTACATTTCAGCACCTTCATCAGCACCCTCACTGTCCACCACCCTGTTTACATCCAGCACCTTCATCAGCACCCTCACTGACCACCACCCTGTTTACATCCAGCACCTTCATCAGCACCCTCACTGACCACCACCCTGTTTACATCTCAGCACCTTCATCAGCACCCTCACTGTCCACCACCCTGTTTACACCCAACACCTTCATCAGCACCCTCACTGTCCACCACTCTGTTTACACCCAACACCTTCATCAGCACCCTCACTGTCCACCACCCTGTTTACATCCAGCACCATCAGCAGCACCCTCACTGACCACCACCCTGTTTACATCCAGCACCTTCATCAGCACCCTCACTGTCCACCACCCTGTTTACATCCAGCACCATCATCAGCACCCTCACTGACCACCACCCTGTTTACATCCAGCACCATCATCAGCACCCTCACTGACCACCACCCTGTTTACATCCAACACCTTCATCAGCACCCTCACTGTCCACCACCCTGTTTACTTCCAGCACCTTTATCAGCATCCAGCACCCTTACTGACCACCACCCTGTTTACATCTCAGCACCTTCATCAGCACCCTCACTGACCACCACCCTGTTTACATCCAGCACCTTCATCAGCACCCTCACTGTCCACCACCCTGTTTACATCCAGCACCTTCAGCAGCACCCTCACTGACCACCACCCTGTTTACATCCAGCACCTTCATCAGCACCCTTACTGACCACCACCCTGTTTACCCTCACTGTCCACCCCCCACCCCCCGGGGTCCACATTGTTACTGTCAGTATTGTAATCTCTCAGTCAGGTTTTATTTTTAAACTCTGGTCTTTTGGTGCCCTCTAGGGTAAATAACTGATATTTCGATTTCTGAAGCTCTCCTGACGTTCTCTAATCTTCAGCAGCACCTCCGTCGTTGTGGATGTCAGTACGAGGTGTCCGGTGATTGGACGTGGCGGGACGGGTAGGGTACCTGAAGGGATGTCCTTGGTTGGACTTCTTGACGGCCTGCAGGATGGAGCTGTAGACCCTGAAGGTGATGGTGAAGCAGAGCAGAGCGAGCAGCGGGTACGAGCACACACTGATGACGCTGAACAACGCCAGACAGCCCAGAACCAACATGGACGCCGCGAACACCACGCCCGACCGCCTCGGCTCGCGCCAGCACGCCAGCTCACGCGCTGCAACGGAGTCATGTGATTCAGATTAGAACCCACACTGAACCTCGGCTAAACCTGAGGGATTAGAACTAATCCACAGCCTCGTGTTCCTCTCAGCGCTGCGAGAAGGTTCTGTACTGATCAGAGGTCAGGAGATACAGTAGCATGGAATTTGTAGTTCTATGGTTACAAATTGTCGTCCTTTGGTTTCTCTGCGTACTTTATGAAAACCCTCTGTTCTCCATGATGAAGATAATATGTGGAGGACAGCTGAGCCATGGTCAACACATGGTTCACACATGGTCCATACATGTTCCACACATGGTCCACACAAGATCAGCTCATGGTCCACACATGGTGCACACATGGTCCATACATGGTTACCTCATGGTCCACACATGGTCCATACATGGTTACCTCATGGTCCACACATGGTCCATATATGGTTACCTCATGGTCCACACATGGTCCATACACGGTTACCTCATGGTCCACACATTGTCCACCAATGGTCCACACATGCTCAGCCCATGGTCCAAACATGGTCCACACATGGTCCACACATGCTCAGCTCATGGTTCACACAAGGTCAGCCCATGGTCCACACATGGTCCATACATGGGTACCTCATGGTCCACACATGCTCAGCCCATGGTCCACACATGGTCCATACATGGGTACCTCATGGTCCACACATGTTCCATACATGGTTACCTCATGGTCCACACATGCTCAGCCCATGGTCCACACATGGTCCATACATGGTCCACACATGGTCCACCCGTGGTCCACACATGCTCAGCTCATGGTCCACACATGGTTCACACAAGGTCAGCCCATGGTCCACACATCGTCCACCCATGATCCACACATGCTCAGCCCATGGTCCACACATGGTCCACACATGGTCCACACATGGTCCACACATGGTCCACACATAGTCCACACATGGTCCACACATCGTCAACTAATGGTCCACACATGGCTGCCAGCGGGGGGCGGTGGTGCCGTGCCATACAGATACACATCAGTGTGCAGTGCAGCATGGGTAATGATGACAGAAGTGTGATGTATGATGTCATAGCCCTCAGGTGTGTAACTCACCTGACGTACAGGACGTTCCCGTCGCGTGCATGTGACCCGATGGATCCATCTGTAGAACGCGGGTCTGCGTAGAACAAATAAATCCGCTTCACAGCATTCCTCATCTGTGCTGCTGAAGCCACGCCCCCTGAACAGCTGATTGGCTGCGTCGAAGAACAAAAATAAGGCTTTTCCAGATCGAGGTCCTTAAAGGTGAAAGTTACTGTGTAGATAGAAATACAGTTTAGAGTTACACATGAAAAGTGTCAGTCAAAAGTCTGGCCCCGCCCCTTTTTACTCTATACTTAATATACAGATGGACGTTGTAGTTGTTAGTCCCCTGTTGGTTCTCTGTTCTCAGTGACACTGCTGGGATAGGAATAAGGCACCCACCACATAATACCCCCACTCTGTGGTGGTACTATTGGGATTTTGCATGTTCTCCCATGTTCTTTGATCTCCTATAGTTCAGAATAATATGAGTACTGAGAGTGGATGTGTTGATGATTCATCGAGTGAGTGAATCAGTGAGTGAATGAGTCATTAAGTGAGTGAGTGAGTGAGTCAGTAAGTGAGTGAGTGAGTCAGTGAGTGAGTCAGTGAGTGAGTGAGTCAGTGAGTGCGTGAGTGAGTGAGTCAGTGACTGAGTGAGTGAGTCTGTGAGTGAATGAGTCAGTGCGTGAGTGAGTCAGTGAGTGAGTGAGTGAGTGAGTGAGTCAGTAAGTGAGTGAGTCAGTAAATGAGTGAGTGAGTGAGTGAGTGAGTGAGTCAGTAAGTGAGTGAGTCAGTAAATGAGTGAGTGAGTGAGCGAGTCAGTGAGTGAGTGAGTCAGTGAGTGAGTGAGTCAGTGAGTGTGTGAGTCAGTGAGTGAGTCAGTCAGTGAGTGAGTGAGTAAGTGAGTCAGTGAGTGAGTGAGTCAGTGAGTGAGTGAGTAAGTGAGTCAGTGAGTGAGTGAGTCAGTGAGTAAGTGAGTCAGTAAGTGAGTCAGTGAGTGAGTGAGTGAGTGAGTCAGTGCGTGAGTGAGTGAGTGAGTGCTGGGATAGGCTACAACTCCCTCAGTCTAAATCTGTAGATTGAAGTCAGAACACTCTGCAGGTTCCGTTCTGTTTCTATTTATAGACCCGTCACAGCAGGAATGTGTGCAGTGGGCGGAGCCAGCGAGCAGGTTGAACCTGCCCCGCACACCTGTGCAGGTTGCCTGCTCAGACAGGAAGTGGCTGTGATTTCCTGTTTGTTGTGTGCTGATTGCAGGTGGATGTTCTCCATTAGAACGATGCTGCTGGTGGCGCTTCTGTTCTCCGTCCTGTTGAGGTTCCACAGCAGCGGGGGGGCTCCCTCAGACGGGACCGTGACGGTGAGGGAGGGGCTGAGCGTGGTGCTGGAGTGCAACGCGACCTCCGGGGGGGTTCCCTCAGACGGGACCGTGGTCTGGTACGACTCCAAAGGACACGTTCTAAATGCGGAGAACCCGGGTGAGTCACTGCTGAGTCACTGCTGAACTTTACCCTCAGGGGGATCAACAGCCCCAGCAATAAAACTAAATAAATACCCACTGCGGGGGCAAAAGTGTGAGGACGCCCCGAGGGAACCTCATTCAGTCTTAACAAGTTCCACTGCATACGATATTTAATTATAAAGCATATGATTCACTGTTTGAATCAAATTAAAAAGCATATGATTCACTGTTTGAATCAATTTATAAAGCTGTATGAACTGTATGAATCAAATTATAAAGCATATGATTCACTGTATGAATCAACTTATAAAGCATATGATTCATGGTTTGAATCAACTTATAAAGAATATGATTCACAGTTTGAATCAATTTATAAATCATATGATTCACGGTTGTAATCAAATTATAATGCATATGATTCACTGTATGAATCAACTTATAAAGCATGTGATTCACGGTATTAATCAATTTATAAAGCATAT
Organism: Corydoras sp. C115; assembly: GCA_019802505.1. Lineage (NCBI taxonomy): Eukaryota > Metazoa > Chordata > Actinopteri > Siluriformes > Callichthyidae > Corydoras > Corydoras sp. C115. Next base: position 295,488 of record JAFMOC010000469.1, read on the forward strand.
GATTCACTGTGTGAATCAATTTATAAAGCATATGACTCACTGTTTGAATCAATGTATAAATCATATGATTCACAGTTAGAATGAACTTATAACGCATATGATTCATGGTTTGAATCAAACTTATGAAGCATATGATTCTCTGCATGAATCAACATATAAAGCATATGATTCACAGTTTGAATCAACATATAAAACATATGATTCACAATTTGAATCAATTTATAAATCATATGATTCATTGTTTGAATCATATTATGAAGCCTATGATTCATGGTTTGAATCAGAGTATAAAGCATATGATTCTCTATTTGAATCAATTTATGAGTCACTGTTTGAATGAACATAGAAACCATATGATTCATGGTTTGAATCAATTCATAAAGCATATGATTCATGGTTTGAATCAATTTATAAATCATATGAATCATATGATTTATAAATTGAATCAACATATAAAGCATATGATTCACTGTTTGAGTCAATTTATAAATCATATGAATCATATGATTTATAAATTGAATCAACGTATAAAGCATGTGATTCACAGTTTGAATCAATTTAGAAATCATATGATTTGTGGTTTGAATCAACTTATGAAGCATATGATTCATGGTTTGAATCAGCGTATAAAGCATATGACTCACTGTTTGAATCAACTTATAATGCATATGATTCACTGTTTGAATCAATTTATAAATCATATGATTCAAACCATGAATCAAATGATTTATAAATTGATTCAACGTATAAAGCATATGACTCACGGTTTGAATCAGCGTATGAAGCGTATGACTCACGGTTTGAATCAGCGTATGAAGCATATGATTCACTGTTTGAATCAATTTATAAATCATATGATTCAAACCATGAATCAAATGATTTACAAATTGATTCAACGTATAAAGCATATGACTCACTGTTTGAATCAGCGTATGAAGCATATGATTCACTGTTTGAATCAATTTATAAATCATATGATTCAAACCATGAATCAAATGATTTATAAATTGATTCAACGTATAAAGCATATGACTCACTGTTTGAATCAGCGTATGAAGCGTATGACTCACTGTTTGAATCAGCGTATGAAGCATATGACTCACTGTTTGAATCAGCGTATGAAGCGTATGACTCACGGTTTGAATCAGCGTATGAAGCATATGACTCACTGTTTGAATCAGCGTATGAAGCATATGACTCACGGTTTGAATCAGTGTATGAAGCATATGACTCAGGGTTTGATTCCTCTCTTTCAGAGGGTGAGCGCGTGACGGTGCACCATCGTTCCCTGAACATCAGCAGCGTCTCGTTCGGGGACCGCGGGCGGTACACGTGCGTGGTGCGGGGGCCGGACGGCGTTTTTAACTGCACCGTGACGCTGCGGGTGCGCTACACGCACAGCGGGCTGGGCCTGTACTTCGTGGTGGTTTGCGTGGCCGCCTTCGTGGTGACCATCGTCCTGAACCTGACCCGGCTGTGCATGGTCAGCACGCACCTGCGCAGGACCGAGCGCGCCATCAACGACTTCTTCCTGACGGACGGCGCCGAGAAGCTTCAGAAAGCCGTGGAGATCGCCAAGCGCATCCCCATCCTCACCTCCGCCCGAACGCTAGAGCTCGCCAAGGTCACGCAGTTCCGAACGCTGGAGCTCGCCAAGCAGATGGAGGAGCTGGCACGGAGCGTCCCCCTGCCACCCCTCATCCTGCACTGTGCGGCGCAGGGGGAGGACGGAGACCCGGACACGGTGGCACCCTCGACCTCAGCACAACCTCGCCACGGAGAACGAGACTCTCTGAGCGCCAACTAATCGACTCCGAGAATTCGGTTCTAAGACATTGACCCACTCAACGTTCCATCAACGCCATCGTCTGATTGTTCTCCACCGGCGACAGATCCGGACGGGACAGTCTACCTCATTCTCGGCATCTATGAAGACATCGTAACTCGTGTGGAACGATGCCTGGCCTTGTCCTGCCAAAATAACAATGGACTTCCTCGGAACCGAGGTGGAGGTTGACGGCGGTAACGCTCTTTGGCGTCCTCGACCGCGTCGAATCCAACACCTGAAGACAGGAGAACGTTCTAGAGTCGGCATTTCTGTGCAAATTTTACCCTCAAAATATTCGACATCGTCTCTTCCTTCTTTTGTTCTATTAAATTTGATTTGAATAAATCAAATAAAGACGGGTTTCGGTTTTTATTTTATTTTTTTTATATCTCGGTGGCTCAGTGGCCAGAACGTCCACCTCTCAGCACTGGGGATCCAGGTTCGAACCACGATCTGGGTGGAGTTAGCATGTTCTCCCCATGTCCATGAGGGTGTTCTCCTGCCCAAAAAACATAAATGGAATGTTCTGAATTGCCCCCTATAGAGTGAGTGTGTACCCAGTGATGGATTTGCCCCCCTGTCATGGGTGTATCTGCCCAACGCCCGAAACGTTCTCCCCTGGATAGACAGGGGAAACCCCCCCCCCCACCACACCCCCCACCACACCCCCCATGATGGATGAATGTACATCAGTTTTGAGTTTTGGGGATCCTTCCCATGTTTCTGCTTGGGTTTTCTCCAGGATCTGCCTGGATGGGCATGGAGACCCCCCCCCCCCGCGCGCGCGAGGATTAAGAGGTAAGATAATGGATGGATGGAGGTATGTCAGTGAGGTTATGTGCTCTACAGATCTCAAACCAATTCCAAATGAGGAGGTGTAACTTGGAGAAGGTTCTATATTGGGCACCCCAAGGTTCTCCTTCCACAGTCCAGAAACTTACTAATAGTGGCGTGAACCATGATTTAAAGATGGCAGAACTTGAAGCTAAGGAGGTGAGGGTTCCGGTTGAGACCTGAGGAGCCTAATTAACCACAGGTGAACCAATCATGTGACCTCGTTAAGGGCAAAGTGCCAAGTCCTTTTAAAAGAAGACCAAGTTCCTACTCCCCTGTGGAATGAACAGCTGTATGAAAGTTCTGCTGAGCTTCTAGAGGGTTCTTGTGGGAGATGATGAGGTAGCTATGTGGTTCTCTTTCACCTGTTGCTTTTTTAACTGGGTTCTGTTTATTAACATGTTCCCTTTTTTTCAGGCTCCTCTCACTTTTCTTGGTGGTACTGATATGTCGAGGTTCTAATGGAGTTCCTGGTGAGTTCTAAAGACTCAAATTATCAGAGAAGTTAGTATTCAGACCCATGTGTAAGTTCAACTTGTTCTGTGTGTAGTCTGGACTCAGAAGCCTGCTCCGTACCTTCAGGGTTCTCTAGGTGAGCAGTATTTTGGTGGGTCCACCAATGATGTCCACGCTACTTCTAGTATGTTGGTTTCTGCTCAGGCTCAAAGTGGCGCCCCTGGACCGTTGGACAGTCTGGTGTCCCGGTCTCCGAGTGGTAGAACCTCTGTTTCTCTACAGCCAGAAAGTGTTGGAATTGGTCTGGGTTCCTCAGATCAATATACCACTCAAGGGTTCTCCATGTCACCCCAAGCCACCTCAACATCGGAGTTACAGAGCCAGGCTTTTCAAGTTTCAGCTTCTTCCCAGGGAGCTTCCAGTGTGTCCACTCCAGGTTCCCAACAACAGAATGTTGATCAGTCCTCAAGTGGTTCTGACTGGTTTGGACAAGGGGTTTCATCCAATCAAATGTCCCAAACCCCCGGTTCTCTCTCTCAAACAGTCCAGGGTTCAGGGTCTCTGACCACTGGAGCCCAGGCATCACCTCAAATCGTAAGGGTTACTCCTTCAGGTTCTCAGCAACACGGTTTCAAACCATCTGCAGGGGGTTCCAGCTGGCCTGCTTCATTAGGACAAGGGGTTAAGCCTCAGAATGTTCCTGTATCGCGTGTCCAACAGTTTCAAAGTTCAGGACCTCGACCCCAAGGTTCTCAGGCCACACTTCAAGAAGTAGCAACAGTATCTCCAAGTTCTCAGCACCAGAACTTTGGTTTGCCTGTAAGTGGTCCAGGCCAGGTTGGTTCCCTAGGACAAGGGGTTCCAGCAAGTCAAGGTCAGAATGCTCCTATATCGCGTGTCCAACCACTTCAAAGTTTGGGAACTCACCATCAAGATTCTCAGGCGACACTTCAAGAAGTAGCAATGGTATCTCAAAATTCTCAGCACCAGAACTTTGATTTGCTTGCGAGTGGTCCAGGTTCCTTAGGACAAAGGGTTCCAGCTAGTCAAGGTCAGAATGCTCCTATATCACGTGTCCAACCACTTCAAAGTTTGGGAAATCGCCCCCAAGGTTCTCCGGCAACACTTCAAGAAGTAGCAACGGTATCTCCAAGTTCTCAGCACCAGAACTTTAATTTGCCTGTGAGTGGTCCAGGCCAGGTTGGTTCCCTACGACAAGGGGTTCCAGCTAGTCAAGGTCAGAATGCACCTATATCGCGTGTCCAGTCACTTCAAAGTTCAGGACCTCAACCCCAAGTTCCTCAGGCAACACTTCAAGAATTAGCAACGGTATCTCCAAGTTCTCAGCATCAGAACATTGATTTGCCTGTGAGCAGTCCAGGCCAGGTTGGTTCCTTAGGCCAAAGGGTTTCAGCAAGTCCAGGTCAGAATGCTCCTGCATCACTGACTGTCTTGAGTTCAGGACCTCAAACCCAAGTAACTCCGGCCTCACCTCAAAGAGTGGCAGGTGTCTCCGGTTCTGGATCCCAGAACCCGAGCATTGAGCAGTCGGCGGTGGTGTGGGTTGCTTTAGAGATTCAGGATGTGCCTCCTGGTCCAAGCTCAACCTCCACTACAGGCCAGTCCCAGTTACCTAGTCCTGTTCCTGCATCCGGGAGTTCTAGTTCCACTACTCGAGGCATCCATAGGGCACTGCCTTCGGGGTCTGATGGCTGGAACACACAACCACAGGGGTCAAGTTCTCCACTGACACAGTTCCAATCCTCTCAGACTTCATCTGTTGCCGAAAACCAGGCTCCCCCTCCAGCCCAGAGTTCCAGTTCCTCTGGTATTGGTACTACCCAGTCTGCTACAACTTATTCTAGTCCCTCGGTGGATGTCACTCAGGGGCCCAAGACCACTGGCTCCTCAGGCTTTATTAAATGGTTCAAAGTGACGCCTTCTGGTTTTACCCCATCCTGGAATTCCGTAAAACCGTACGGATGGGTCCGAGCCACCAATAACCCATACGCATCTCTGCGCCAAGATGCCGTGACGTCAGCGGATGCCATGTTCCAGAGCGGTGGCCTGGGATCCGCGGTCCAAATGTCCAGCATTTCCAGAAGTCCAGCTGCTGACCCGTCAATGCTCAGCCAAACCTCCGGAGTCCCTGCATCAATGTCTGGCCAGCGGCTTCCCAGTGGTCCACTGCCGTCAACGAACTTCAAGGTTCCGACACAAGGTACACTCACCTGGCAGACCACAGCTCCCACACAGACTGACCTTCCAGATGCCCCGTTTAAACCTGCAAGCAACACCCCATCCATGAAGTCCCTGTTGGTTCCGGGAGCCACGAGCACCTTCAGTTTACTGCAGAGACCAAGAACTCAGGCGAGTGACACAAGGGTGCCGAATCCTGTGCCGTGGGCTACGTTTAACCAGCAAAATGCCAGTGTATCAGGAACCACGGTCTCCTCACCCAACCTTAATGACGCTGCTAAGGTTTGAGAGCCCCTACGGCCTGCCGAGGGTGCGACGCTGGTTTAAAAATTGTGATGACCTGTTTGGTGGTTTCCAAATAAATTTCAATTCAACTTGTATTTGGTCTCGTGTGTTTTATGATGCAATAACTTAAATTGGGGTAACTGGGAGTCTGCAGAAGTAATGTAATGGGTGGGGGGAAGGGAGTTGTGGTTCACCATTGTGGTGGTTGGTAGAACAAGTGCAAGATTTAATTAATGGACAATAAAAATATACAGTAGATAATAAGGTGGTTTAGCATGTTCTCTCAATGCTAGGGATTACTAGTTCGAATCCCAATCTGGATAGAGTTTGCATGTTGCCCGTGTGGGTTTACTCTTGGGTCTGCAGTTTCCTCCCATGTTCCAAAAACATGGATCAGGGTCAATTGAATTCTTCATTGTGTGTCCAGCAACCCAAACATTCTCCCCTGGATTGGCATGGGGTTTGTTTGATGTTCTCTGAAGGTTTCCTCCTCAGTTGCTTTGATTCGTTACATTGTTTGGAAAGTGAAGCTAATTGTGATGATGAGAGTTGTTTATAATTGAGCTTAACGTCACTTCATCTCATTTAACGAGCTTTTAACTTTAAATATTTGGAGTTCCCTGATTTTAGTGATGCTTCCTCATAGAGGGATATTAATTATCCTCATGGTAATTAATGATATTGTAAAAATGATATTTATTTTTATTGTTATTATTGCATTAAATCAGAAAAGAGATTTTGAATATTGATTAAATGTGGTGTGAGTTCTGAACGTTGATTTGTATTATTATTATTTCTTATTATTATTATATTTGTTATTAATATTATATTTATTATTGTTTTTATATTATTATTATGATTAATTATTGTTATTTATTATTTTTATTATTATTGTTATTATATTATTATTTATTATTATTAGTTATTATTGTTGTTTATTATTATTATTGCTATTATTATTATTATTATTATTATTATTATCTAAACTGTTTCTTGGTTCTGTATTGTTGGCTGGCATTTGTTTTTATTTTTAATAACATAATGTTTAACTATTGAACAGCAGAGGGCGATGATTAACTTTTCTGTTGTTCCGCGGGGTTCTGTTTCCAGTGGAGATGTTCTGCAGGTGAAACGCCGTGTCATGTTATTAACACCGTGTGTCGGAGTCGACCTCTCGAAAACCAGAACACAGATGGATGCAGTCAGTTTAATTTAGATCATAAATATCTTTGATGAACAGTGAGGACGTCGTGCAGATCATCAGAACCTCAGAACTTTGGAACTAAGAATGCACTGCGTTTGTTCCGTTTCTGCTGATTACAGAGGTCGGTTCCGCAGCAGTTCATACCTTCTACACAGTACCTTGCATGGATGCATCCGGCATCAAACCCTGAGAACATCAAGAGTTTGTACTTCAGTACATACACCAGAACGTCAAAGGACTCCACCAAGATCCACCGGGGAGAACATGCTCACCTGCATCAGCCTTATAACCGTAACAGGAGTTCTCTCTGGAACCACACGTCACTTCATCACATTTCCTAGTGTCCTCATCACACTGAAGACACCTTATCGCAGAACCTGAAGATGGAGGAAAATTAGAACCTTCTCAACATCACCCGCCGGGGGGGGGGGGGTTTGGTGATATCATCAGAAAAAGCTCGGCATCACTCACCTTCCGTCAGGAGCAGGGCGAGAACCAGGGTCAGCAGTAGAACCTTCATCATTCTGGAACATACAGGGTGAAGAACGTTAGCTCCGGAGAACAGTTGCTACGTCAAGTTCAGAAGTTCCAGATCATCAGACTCACCTTCAGCTCTAGACTCTCACACCGTCGTGAAGGTTCCTCTCTCGCAGAAGGTCTGAGTTCCACCACCTCATCTCAGTTCTTTATAGAACCCTGAAGGCGCTCTCTCCACCCTCAGGGTCATGTGACCTTGTCATCTGTTTACATTTGGAACAAACATCCTGATCTCAAAACGAGGCTCATGATTTTCTGGAGACGTTCTACTTTTTGTGCTTTTTGATGAAAGAACTCCAATGTTCCATGTTTGACATCCTGATCTCGGGAACCAACCACATAATTATGGAGACGTTCTTCATGTACTTTGAGGTCGGTCCACCTGCTAATGGAACTCCAACGTTCTGTGAGTGTCAGAGAGCAGGTTCTCCTCCTGGATAAACTTAGTTTAGTTTATTATCTGGGTTCTTGTTATTAGAACGTGTTATTAGAACGTGCTTTGTTTCCACTTTCTTCTGTTTATGGGAGAACCTGCTGAAGTACCTAAAGAGACCTGGAACCAGTGCCAGAGCCAGCGGTAGTCTCTCCAGCTTCAGAGCCCGCAGTAACACAAACACACACACACACACTAACACACATACATACACACGTACACAAACATACACACACACTAACACACATAAATACACACGTACACTAACGTACACACATAAATACACACTTACACTAACACATATACACACATACACTAACACACATACATTAATACACACATACACTAACACACATACATTAATACACACGTACACTAACACACACACTTCTGATACCAAAATTGGACAAAACACTCGACATATTTCTGCACCTTGCACCTTCACACCACTAGGGGGCAACATGCACTGAACTTTTAAGAGAGTGTGGGGTTAACTACACACACACACACACAGACACAATCTATATGGGGCAATTTTGGAGAATTTAATTGACCTTCAATCCATGTTTTTGGACTGTGGGAGGAAACCAAAGAACCCAGAGGAAGCCCACGCAGACACGGGCAGAACATGCAAACTCCACCCAGATGGGGATTCGAACTGGGAATCCCCAGCACTGAGAGGAGAACATGCCAAACCACTAGCATGCCTCCCTCATATATTTTTTTACTATTAATGTTAGTGTTTAGCATGTTCTCCTCTCAGTGCTGGGAAGCCAGGTTTGAATCTCAATCTGGGGGGAGTTTGCATGTTGTATCGTCGGGGCAACAGTTAGGGTTGCATGATGTGAAGGCGTCGTCTCATGAGGGCTATAGAACCCGTATGTAGTGTTCGTGTGCAATTGGAACCCTGATGTAGTGTTCTGTGTAGAAAAAAAGAAACCCAGACGTGAAACAAAGATGGATGCAGAATGTTTTATTCAGATCATAAAGATTTTTAAGGATCAACACAGTGAGAACCCCATGCAGATCTTTAGAACCTCAGATCTTCAGAGAACCCTCAGTTTAACCTCGAGACTGAATTAAGTAGGGGGGGAATGGAAAGGCACTACGTTTGCTCTTGGTCTGCTGATTGCAGAGGTCGGTTCCGCAGCAGTTCATACCTTCCATGCAGAACCTTGAACGCATGCATCCAGCTTCGAACCCTGAGAACATCAAGAGGTTCTACTTCAGTACATACACCAGAACGTCAGTGGACTCCACCCAGTTCCACCGGGGAGAACATGCTCACCTGCATCAGTCTTGTAACCGTAACAGGAGTTCTTTCTGGGACCACACGTCACTTCATCACATTTCTCAGTGTTTTCACACTGCAGACACCTTATCGCAGAACCTGAAGATGGAGGAACATCAGAACATTCTCAACATGGTGGTGATATCATCAGAAAAAGCTCCGGCATCACTCACCTTCCTTCAGGAGCAGGGCGAGAACCAGGGTCAGCAGTAGGACCTTCATCATTCTGGAACATACAGGGTGAAGAATATTAGCTCCGGAAAACAGTTCCTACGTCAAGTTCAGAAGTTCCAGATCATCAGACTCACCTTCAGTTCTAGACTCTGCCACGATCGTGAAGGTTCCTCTCTCGCAGAACGTTCAAGTTCAAGTTATACCTTGGATAAGGTACAATGTCTGAGTTCCGCCGCCTCATCTCGGTTCTTTATAGAACCCTGAAAGCTCTCATCCACCCTCAGGATCATGTGACCTCGTCATCTGTTGACATTTGGAACAAACATCCTGATCCCAAAACGAGACGTTCTACTTTTTTTGATGAAAGAACGCCAACATTCTGTAATTAAGATCTAGATTAAGAAATTTTAGTTCTTGTTGGAACCCAAACATCAGAATAAACATCAGGGGACATCATTAGGCCGGGACCTCTATTCGAAGTGTCTTGATGAGGATTAGAACCTAATGTTTAGGGTGAGAACACGGGGTCGGTCATGATGCCGGAACTCTGGAACAGTGAGGGGGTAAGAACCTCAGGGTTGGAACCCCTCACCTTCGACACGCCCAAACACGGAGCCTTCAGGCCTGACTTCTGACGGGCTCGTTGAGGTTCTCTTGGACTGCCTGTGTCTACGTTGAGAACGTGGGTTCTTTAACCCTTTAATGTCCTCACCAAGAAAAAAGCAAAGGAAAAATTCTTTCTATTTTTTGTATATGTTTGGGGCATTAATAAAAACATTCATTCATTATCTCCCGCTTTATCCTCTATTAGGGTCGCGGTGGGGTTCCCCATGCCCATCCAGGGGAGAACGTCTCGGGCGCTGGGCAGATAGACCCAGGACAGGGCGCCAATCCATCGCTGTTAATAAAAACAATTGGTGTTTTTTTTTTTTTTTTTTTTTTTTTTTTTTTTTTTTTTTTTTTTTTTTTTTTTTTTTTTAATGGACCCACAGTTTTCAAAATACACACCTCTACCAAACGGTTGAGATGGCAGTCTTTGGTAAAACTAAGAACAAGAACCAGAAATACAAAAAAAAAGGACAATGACATGTCCTAGACTTTTAGACTTTTTTTTTAAGACTTTTTAGACTAGTGGACTGTGTCCAAGGTTGTCCTCTAACATCTGGTTGTGAGAGCTTTGGGATGTAGTGTTTCTTCTCAGACATATTTGTAGTAAAATCAGAACATCCATCCATTATCTTCCACTTTATCCTATATTAGGGTCACGGGGTTGGGGGGGGGGGTTCCCCAGGCCCATCCAGGGGAGAACGTTTCGGGCGCTGGGCAGATACACCCAGGACAGGGCGCCAATCTATCGCTGGGCACACACACACTCACTCACACGCACACTCTATATAGGGCAATTTGGAGAACTCAATTGACTTGATCCATGTTTTTGGACTGTGGGAGGAAACCGCAGAACCCGGAGGAAACCCACGTGGACACGGGGAGAACATGCAAACTCCACCCAGATGAGGATTCGAACCGGGAATCCCTAGTGCTAAGCCATCTTTCTGGTCATAAAGGGTCAAATAATTTTTAAAAACACATGTGACCAGAACGGTGGCTTAGTGGTTTAGCATGTTCTCCCCGTGTCCACGTGGGTGTTCTCCGGTTTCCTTCCACAATCCAAAAAACATGGATCAAGGTGAATTGAGTTCTCCAAATTGCCCCATATAGAGTGTGAGTGAGTGTGTGCCCAGTGATAGATTGCCGCCTGTCCTGGGTGTATCTGCTCAGCGCCCGAAACGTTTTCCCCTGGATGGGCATGGGGAACCCCACCCCCAATAGAGGATAAAGTGGAAGATAATGGATGGATGGAACTTTTTCAATAAGATATATTGAGTAAAAACGTGCTCTACCAAACGGGTGAGCAGGACGTTAAAGGGTTAAGCGTCACTGCACTTCATGACGATCTGCTTTGATTAAAGAATGTGTTGACGTTTCACTGTTGACGTTCTTAATGTGTTCCAGAGCAAATTTACTTTCCTCATCTTTGGAACATCAAATTTACCCAGGACCCAGAACCCTCGGTTCTCTGACTGAGCGTCGGGTTGAACAAACGGGTTGATCACATGACCTTATTTTGCAGAAACGGAACACGTTGCAGAACGTGAGGTCGGAGTCAGACTTTCTGAATGTTCCGGAGGGGGACGTTAAGGGGCATTAATTGCCCTTGGGGGGGAACAGTAGTCCCTCCAGCACCAGAGCCCGCGGTAGCCCCCACTAAAGGCCTCGCCATCTTCGCTCCCTCAAAAGGCGTCTCCGCCTTCGCGCCCTCAAAAGGCGTCGCCGCCTTCGCGCCCTCAAAAGGCGTCGCCGCCTTCGCGCCCTCAAAAGGCCTCGCCGCCTTCGCGCCCTCAAAAGGCCTCGCCGCCTTCGCGCCCTCAAAAGGCCTCGCCGCCTTCGCGCCCTCAAAAGGCGTCGCCGCCTTCGCGCCCACAAAAGGCCTCGCCGCCTTCGCGCCCACAAAAGGCCTCGCCGCCTTCGCGCCCACAAAAGGCCTCGCCGCCTTCGCGCCCTCAAAAGGCGTCGCCGCTTTCGCGCCCACAAAAGGCCTCGCCGCCTTCGCGCCCTCAAAAGGCGTCGCCGCCTTCGCGCCCTCAAAAGGCCTCGCCGCCTTCGCGCCCTCAAAAGGCCTCGCCGCCTTCGCGCCCACAAAAGGCCTCGCCGCCTTCGCGCCCTCAAAAGGCCTCGCCGCCTTCGCGCCCACAAAAGGCCTCGCCGCCTTCGCGCCCTCAAAAGGCGTCTCCACCTTCGCGCCCTCAAAAGGCGTCGCCGCCTTCGCGCCCTCAAAAGGCGTCGCCGCCTTCGCGCCCTCAAAAGGCCTCGCCGCCTTCGCGCCCTCAAAAGGCCTCGCCGCCTTCGCGCCCTCAAAAGGCCTCGCCGCCTTCGCACCCTCAAAAGGCGTCGCCGCCTTCGCGCCCACAAAAGGCCTCGCCGCCTTCGCGCCCTCAAAAGGCGTCTCCGCCTTCACGCCCTCAAAAGGCGTCGCCGCCTTCGCGCCCTCAAAAGGCGTCGCCGCCTTCGCGCCCTCAAAAGGCCTCGCCGCCTTCGCGCCCTCAAAAGGCCTCGCCGCCTTCGCGCCCTCAAAAGGCCTCGCCGCCTTCGCACCCTCAAAAGGCGTCGCCGCCTTCGCGCCCACAAAAGGCCTCGCCGCCTTCGCGCCCACAAAAGGCCTCGCCGCCTTCGCGCCCTCAAAAGGCCTCGCCGCTTTCGCGCCCACAAAAGGCCTCGCCGCCTTCGCGCCCTCAAAAGGCGTCGCCGCCTTCGCGCCCTCAAAAGGCCTCGCCACCTTCGCGCCCTCAAAAGGCCTCGCCGCCTTCGCGCCCACAAAAGGCCTCGCCGCCTTCGCGCCCTCAAAAGGCCTCGCCGCCTTCGCGCCCTCAAAAGGCCTCGCCGCCTTCGCGCCCACAAAAGGCCTCGCCGCCTTCGCGCCCTCAAAAGGCCTCGCCGCCTTCGCGCCCACAAAAGGCCTCGCCGCCTTCGCGCCCTCAAAAGGCCTCGTCGCCTTCGCGCCAACAAAAGGCCTCGCCGCCTTCGCGCCCTCAAAAGGCGTCGCCGCCTTCGCGCCCTCAAAAGGCCTCGCCGCCTTCGCGCCCTCAAAAGGCCTCGCCGCCTTCGCGCCCTCAAAAGGCTGGTGAACCTGTGACGCTGTGTCCACTACCCAAAAACCAAAACAATGATGGATGCAGTCAGTTTAATTCATTCTTTAGGAATCAAGACTTTAGAGAACGGATTCTGGAGAACAGTAAGAACATCATCAGAACCCCAGGGAACGCCTTAAGCTCAGACGCCCCCTCTTGAGCTGAACCATCCTCCACTGCGTCTCTTCCAGTTCTGCTGATTGCAGAGGTCGGTTCCGCAGCAGTTCATACCTTCCATACAGGACGTTGCATGGATGCATCTGGCATCGAACCCTGAGAACACCAAGAGGTTCTACTTCAGTACATACACCAGAACGTCAGTGGACTCCACCCAGTTCCACCGGGGAGAACATGCTCACCTGCATCAGTCTTGTAACCGTAACAGGAGTTCTCTCCGGAACCACACGTCACTTTATCACATTTCCCAGTGTCCTCATCACACTGCAGACACCTTATCGCAGAACCTGAAGATGAAGGAACATCAGAACATTCTCAACATCACCTGCCGGGGTGTTTGGTGATGACATCAGAAAAAGCTCCCGCATCACTCACCTTCCATCAGGAGCAGGGTGAGAACGAGGGTCAGCAGTAGAACCTTCATCGTTCTGAAAAATACAGGGTGAAGAATGTTAACTACGGAGAACAGTTCCTACGTCAAGTTCAGAAGTTCCAGATCATCAGACTCACCTTCAGCTCTAGACTCTCACACCGTCGTGAAGGTTCCTCTCTCACAGAAGGTCTGAGTTCCACCACCTCATCTCGGTTCTTTAAAGAACCCTGAAAGCACTCTCTCCACCTTCAAGGTCATGTGACCTCGTCATCTGTTTACATTTAGAATTAACATCCTGAACTTGGAACCAACCACATAATTATGCTGGATTAAAATGACTTCATGAAAATCTGCTTTGATTAAAGAACGTCAATAAAAATTAAAGAACATGTTGTGGTTCTCTGCAGCAGTGCATCGTGGGAAAGCATGCAGGCCTGACGTTTGACCTCGGGGAACGTTCTTAATGTGTTCTAGTGCAAATTGACTTTCTGGTTTCATTCATCTGGGTTTTAGATCATCATCTTTGGAACATCATACATTTTAACCGGAACCATCGGTTCTCTGGCTGAGTGCCAGATTGAACGAACGGAACGGAGTCAGAACCCTGAAACAGTCACTCTGGAACATCGAGTGTCCCTACGTAGTGAGGGTTACTAAAAAGGGAACGGCTTAAAGATGATTTGAATACTCACTAATTTACCATTCATCTAAATCATTTTCTATTATTATTATTATTATTATTATTATCATTATTATCATTGTGGCATGGTGGCTTAGTGGTTTGGCATGTTCTCCTCTCAGCACTGGTTCAAATCCACATCTGGGTGGAGTTTCCATGTTCTCCCCGTGTCCGCATGGGTTTCCTCCGGGTTCTCTGGTTTCCTCCCACAGTACAAAAACATGGATCAAGGTGAATTGAGTTCTCCAAATTGCCCCATAGAGTGTTTGTGTGTGTCTGTGTGTGTGTATGCGTGTGCCCAGCCATAGATTGTCCTGGGTGTATCTGCCCCCCCTGTTCTGGGTGTATCTGCCTAGCGCCCGAAACGTTCTCCCCTGGATGGGCATTGGGAACCCCCCGCGACCCTAATATAGGATAAAGTGGAAGATAATGAATGAATGAATTAACATTATTGTTAGTATTGTTGTTGTTGTTATTATTATTGTTAGTATTGCTATTATTATTGTATATTTTTTATTTTTTCATTATTATTATCAACTTTGGGTTTATTTTTGCAGAAGTTGTGACATCACACACCGTTATAATAATTTATCGTTTGTTGTCAGATTCCAAACGGTCTTACGGGTTTATAATGTTTTATTTATGGTTCGCTCGCTCTGTCAGAATAAAGAAATAAATAAACGTTCATAATGTAATTCCACTTTTAACCACACGATGGGAGCAGCACTCTTATCCTCTCTGTATGTGTGTGATGTCTTCATATATTCAGAGGCCGCTGGGGGGCAGCAGAGGAGAGGCTGATGATGCAAACAGACGCTTCTGACACAACTAGTGGTTTTTAAAGCGGTGCTGACGTCATGAAGGCGGCAGAGGAGCGGCTCCACATCAAAGGTAATGAAGCTGAAGGTGTTCATACGGTTTGTTTGATGTTCTCTGAAGGTTTCCTCCTCAGTTGCTTTGATTCGTTACATTGTTTGGAAAGTGAAGCTAATTGTGATGATAATGAGAATTGTTTATAATTGAGCTTAACGTCACTTCATCTCATTTAACGAGCTTCGAACTTTAAATATTTGGAGCTCCCTGATTTTAGTGACGCTTCATTTGTTAAGCCTCCTGACAGAGGAGTATTAATTACCCTCAGGAGGAGAAGAGGGCAGTTTTTAATATTTATATATATTTATTATTATTATAATAATAATTATTATTATTATTATTGTTTATTATTATTATTATTATTATTATTATTATTATTACTATTATTTCTATTATTATTACTATTACTGTAATGACGGAGAATGTTAGCTTGAAGTTGGGACGTTCTGGAGACATTCTGCGGGTGAACCCGAGACGCCGTGTCCACCACCCAAAAACCAAAACAAAGATCGGTGCAGTCAGTTTAATTCATTCTTTAGGAATCAAGACTTTAGAGAACGGATTCTGGAGAACAGTGAGAACATCATCAGAACCCCAGAGAACGCCTTAAGCTCAGACGCCCCCTCCTCTTGAGCTGAACCATCCTCCACTGCGCCTCTTCAGGTTCTGCTGATTACAGAGGTCGGTTCCGCAGCAGTTCATACCTTCCATACAGGTCGTTGCATGGATGCATCCGGCATTGAACCCTGAGAACATCAAGAGGTTCTACTTCAGTACATACACCAGAACGTCAGTGGACTCCACCCAGTTCCACCGGGGAGAACATGCTCACCTGCATCAGTCTTGTAACCGTAACAACCGTAAGTTCTCTCCGGAACCACACGTCACTTCATCACATTTCCCAGTGTCCTCATCACACTGCAGACACCTTATCGCAGAACCTGAAGATGGAGGAACAGCAGAACGTTCTCAACATCACCCGCCGGGGGGGTTTGGTGATGACCATCGAGTGTCTGTACATAGTGAGTAAACCGTTCCCTTTTTAGTAACCCTCACTATGTAGGGACACTCGATGTTCCAGAGTTACTGTATCAGGACTCTGACCCTGTGTTCCGACTCCAACCTCATCTTCTGTTTGTGCGAGATGAGGTCATGTGATCAACCCGTTTGCAACCGATGGTTACGGTTACGGTTAAAAAGTTTGATGTTCCAAATATGACGATCTAAGACCAGATGAATGAAACCAGAAAGTAAATTTGAACTAGAACACAGTCTCATGTCAGGACTGCACGCTTTCCCACGATGCACTGCTGCAGTGGAATGTTCTTTAATTTAATTAATGACGTTCTTTCATCAAAACAGTTTAAAATGATAAAGTACAGTGACGCTTAAAGATGGTCCTTGGAGAACTTCAGACGGATCTTGACATCTGTTTGCGGAACCTCGTGTGCACTACAGGGTTTTAATCCAGAATGGTGGGGGGGGGGGTTAATAACCGCCGTCTATGAGACGCTCTCTTTAGGTACTTGAGCAGGTTCTCCATGCAGTTCTGAGCAAATGACACTTGTTGAAGTTCCATTAGCAGGTGGACTGACCTCAAAGTACATACAGAAGAACATCTCTATAATTATGTGGTTGGTTCTGGAGATCAGGACATTAATTCTAAATGTAAACAGATGACGAGGTCTGTAGGGTTCATGTGTAATGATGATGAGCAGAACTGAATTGGAACCCCGATATAGATTTAAATCTAGTGTTCTATGTAGAAAAAAAAAACAGCCGTGAAATAAATATGGATGCAGAACGTTTTATTCAGATCACAAAGATCTTTAAGGATCAACACAGAGGGGACCCAATGCAGATCTTTAGAACCTCAGATCTTTAGAACCGCAGATCTTCAGAGAACCCTCAGTTCAACCTCTAAATGGTAGGTTTGGGACGGACGACTGCAATGCGCCGCTTCCGGTTCTGCTGATTGCAGAGGTCGGTTCCGCAGCAGTTCATACCTCTCTCACAGTACGTTGCAGGGATGCATCCGGCATCGAACCCTGAGAACATCAAGAGGTTCTACTTCAGTACATACACCAGAACGTCAGTGGACTCCACCCAGTTCCACCGGGGAGAACATGCTCACCTGCATAAGCCTTGTAACCGTAACAGGAGTTCTCTCCAGAACCACATGTCACTTCATCACATTTCCCAGTGTCCTCATCACACTGCAGACACCTTATCGCAGAACGTGAAGATGGAGCAACAGCAGAACGTTCTCAACATCACCCGCCGGGGGGTTTGGTGATGACATCAGAAAAAGCTCGGCATCACTCACCTTCCATTAGGAGCAGGGCGAGAATCAGCGTCAGCAGTAGAACCTTCATCATTCTGGAACATACAGAGTGAAGAATGTTAGCTCCGGAGAACAGTTCCTATGTCAAGTTCAGAAGTTCCAGATCATCAGACTCACCTTCAGCTCTAGACTCTCACACCGTTGTGAAGGTTCATCTCTCGCAGAACGTTCAAATCTGCTGATTGCAGAGGTCGGTTCCACAGCAGTTCATACCTCTCACACAGTACCTTGCATGGATGCATCCGGCATCGAACCCTGAGAACATCAAGAGGTTCTACTTCAGTACATACACCAGAACGTCAGTGGACTCCACCCAGTTCCACCGGGGAGAACATGCTCACCTGCATAAGCCTTGTAACCGTAACAGGAGTTCTCTCCTGAACCACACGTCACTTCATCACATTTCCCAGTGTCCTCATCACACTGCAGACACCTTATCGCAGAACGTGAAGATGGAGCAACAGCAGAACGTTCTCAACATCACCCGCCGGGGGTGTTTGGTGATGACATCAGAAAAAGCTCCGCATCACTCACCTTCCGTCAGGAACAGGGCGAGAACCAGGGTCAGCAGTAGAACCTTTATCATTCTGGAACATACAGTGTGAAGAACGTTAAATCTGGAGAACAGTTCATACGTCAAGTTTAGAAGTTCCAGATCATCAGACTCACCTTCAGTTTTAGTCTCTCACACTGTCGTGAAGGTTCCTCTCTTGCAGAAGGTCTGAGTTCCACCGCCTCATCTTGGTTCTTTATAGAACCCTCTCCACTTTTAGTGTCATGTGACCTCATCATTTGTTTACATTTAGAATTAACGTCCCGACCTCGGAACCAACCACATAATTATGGAGACGTTCTGCTTTATGTACTTTAAGGTCAGTCCTCCTGCTAATAGAACTCCAACGTTCTGTGAGTGTCAGAGAGCAGGTTCTCCTTCTGGATGAACTTAGTTTAGTTTATTATCTGGGTTCTTGTTATTAGAACGTGTCGTGTTCTCTAATTTGAGCCTTTGTTTCCACTTTCTGCTGTTTATTGGTTCTCATTTGCCCAGAACTCCATGGGTGAACCTGCTCAAGTACCTAAAAAGAGCTGGAACCAGCGCCTCAAAGACAGCTGTTAGGAACCCCCCCCCCATGTCCAGATGTCCTGTCTGAAGTTCTCCAATGACCATCTCGATGTTCTGACCATGGGAAAAGGTCATGTGATCAGATGAGACCAGCTCTTTGGTATCAACTTCACTTGAAGAAAAAATATGAGAACCACATCGAGAACACCATCCCGACCCTGAAGCATGGGGGCAGGGGTTGCAACGACCGGAACGTATGGAAGGGATGAGGATGAGCTAATGTATGGTAAGGATCTCTTGCAGAGCATCTGAGTTCCACCGCCTCATCTCGGTTTTTTATAGAACCCTGAAAGCTCTCTCCACCTTCAGGGTCATGTGACCTCTTCATCTGTTTACATTTGGAACAAACATACTGATCTCTTAAAGAACCAGATTATTATGGGGACGTTCTACTTTATGTACTTTGAGGTCAGTCCATCTGCTAATAAAACTCCAACATTCTGTGAGTGTCAGAGAGCAGGTTCTCCCCCTGGATAAACTTAGTTTAGTTTATTATCTGGGTTCTTGTCATTATAACGTGTTGTGTTCTCTAATTTGAGACTGTGTTTCCACTTTCTGCTATTTTTTGGTTCTCATTTACTCAGAGCTCCATGGGAAAACCTGCTCAAGTACCTAAAGAGAGCTGGAACCAGCGCCATAGCCCTCGGTAGTTCCTCCAGCTTTAGAGCCCGCGATGGTCCCTCCAGGTTCAGAGCCCGCGGTAGTCCCTCCAGCTTCAGAGCCCATGGTAGTCCCTCCAGCTTCAGAGCCCGCAGTAGTCCCTCCAGCTTCAGATCCCGCGGTAGTCCCTCCAGCTTCCGATCCCGCGGTAGTCCCTCCAGCTTCCGATTCCGCTATACTATGAGTGGCCCGGTTTTCTTACGCCCTGCAGGGTCCAGGAACCCCATTGTTTTATTTGCCTCCACTAGCACCATCGGAGTTTAGCTCCTCCGCAGTGTACGCATAAAATTTGGGGGGGGGGGGGGGGGGGGGGGATTTTGTTAGGTGTTAGGAGTGCTAGGCCACTCCCTCCACATTTTCGTTTCGGGTTTGTGGTTTTGGAGCCTTGGGTGTTTCCCGTAGTCAGTTCTAATCTACAGATGTCAGTTGCCAGTCACGTGCTGGTTTTCTGTTAGGACTACTCGCCCTCAAAAGACCTCACCTACTTCGCGCACTCAAAAGTCCCCGCTGTCTTCGCGCCCTCAACAGTCCCCGCTGTCTTTGCGCCCTCAAAATACCTTGCTGTCTTCACACCCTCAAAAGGCCTTTCCGACTTTTGAGGTGTTAGGATATGTTAGGTGTTAGGAGTACTAGGCCACTCCCCCCACATTTTCATTTCGGGTTTTTAGTTTTGACCCTTGGGTGTTTCCCATAGTCAGTTCTAATCTACGGATGTTGGGGATTGAGTCTTGCCAGTCACATGCTGGTTTTCTGTTAGTATTTATGCCGCATGTGTTCCCCTGTTCAGTAGGCCAGCATTATTTGTTTACTGATTCTGTTTAATCCCGTCACGCGTTGTTCATTCCTTGGTTTTGGTTATCTGTTCCATTAAAAAAACTCCCTTGTGCTTTTACCTGATCGCCTGGCTCACTACTTCACGTCTGAACACCTCACTCTGAGCGGTTATGCACAGCGCCTCCAGTGGTCTGATGGCGCCTTTTGTGACAGTCCCTAAGTAGTGAGGGTTACTCAATAGGGAACATGCTGCATCGCGTCAGAGACAGTTCAGCATCCGGGTGGGTCAGAGACATTCCTGCTGTTGCGCCCACTCAGGTTCCACCTGCGGCCGCGTCCTCTTAAGTCTCTCCATCGGCAGAGCCCGCGGTAGTCCCTCCAGCGCCAGAACCCACGGTATTCCCTCCAGCGCCAGAACCCTCGGTAGTCCCACCAGCACCAGAGCCCACGGTAGTCCCTCCAGCAGCAGAGGCCGCGGTAGTCCCTCCAGCGTCAGACCCCATGGTAGTCCCTCCAGCGTCAGACCCCGCAATAGTTCCTCCAGCGTCAGAAGCCGAAGCGACAGTGGCAAGAAAAAACTCCCTTTTATGTTGTTATTTAGGGAAGAAACCTTGTGAGGACCAAGACTCAGTGGGGGACTCATCCTCCTTGAGCGGCCAGGCAGCAACAACAGTGTAGGACAGCTATGTACAGATATTTATCAACTGGAAAACTATATGTGAGTCCATTAAGGGCGTCCTGCAGGACCTCCATTCCAATTGATATTCAGGTTCCGTCCAGTTTTTGTCAGCAGAGCCATGGATAAAGATCTCCAGGAAGCCAGTCACACCTCAAAAGAAACAGACAAAGGAAGGCAGTTAGAGCTAATAATAAAGCACAGCATTTAATTAATAAGTAATTTATTGACTTAGTGCATCATGTGACTCTGGCATCACTGACTAGAGCAGCATAGCTAAAAGAGGCAGATACTGCAGGGTACTTATTTGAGATGGCGCCCCGGAACAGCATCATTTTAGCTCCACACCCCCCCCCCCCCCCCCCCATTAATGATGAGGTGGGTGAAGAGGTGAAACGCCAGCATACACTGATCACAGATCACCCCCCCTCAACACAGCCAAGCCTGAGATCTACATCTTTGTCTGCAGGGGATTCATTAAACCCCAGATTAAATAAATGTGTTTTTAATTCATTTTTAAAGATTAATAGTGAATCAGAATCACGAACAGTAACTGGAAGGCTATTTCAAAGTTGAGGAGCCTTGTGGGAGAATGCTCTTCCACCAGCAGTAATTTTATTTATTCTAGGAGCTAAGAGTAGACCAGCACCGTGAGATCGGAGCTCACGTGTTGGCTTGTACGATTGAATCAGCTTACTCAGATACTGTGGAGCCTGATTATGTAGAATTTTATATGTTATCAATAAAATTTTGATAACAAAAGGCCTAGCTAACTTTTGAGTTGATAGGATATGTCAGGTGTTAGGTGTGCTAGGCCACTCACCCCCACAGCGCCAGAGCCCGCTGTAGTCTCTCCAGCGCCAGAACACATGGTAGTCCCTCTAGCACCAGAACCCGCGGTAGTCCCTCCAGCGCCAGAGCCCACGGTAGTCCCTCCAAGGCCAGACCCAGCAGTAGTCCCTCCAGCGCCAGAGCCTGCGGTAGTCCCTCCAGTGCCAGAGCCCGCGGTAGTCCCCATCAAAAGGCCTCGCCGCCTTCTCGCCCTCAAAAGACCTCACAGCCTTCGCGCCCTCAAAAGGCCTCGCCGACTTCGCGCCCTCAAAAGGCCTTGCCGCCTTTGCGCCGTCAAAAGGCCTTGCCGCCTTTGCGCCCTCAAAAGGCCTCACCACCTTCGCACCCTCAAAAGTCCTTGCTGCCTTCACGCCCTCAAAAGTCTTCGCCGCCTTCGTGCCCTCAAAAGGCCTTGCCGCCTTCGTGCCCTCAAAAGGCAACGCCACTTTCGCGCCTGCAAAAGTCCCTGCTGTCTTCGCGGCCTCAAAAGGCCCCGCTGTCGTCGCGCCCTCAAAAGGCCATGCCACCTTCGCGCCCTAAAAAGTCACCGCTGTTTTCGCGCCCTCAAAGGTCCCGCTGTCTTCGTGCCCTCAACAGGCCTCGCCACCTTTGCACCCTCAAAAGGCCTTGCCAACTTTTAAGGTGTTAGGATATGTTAGGTGTTAGGAGTACTAGGCCACTCCTCCCACATTTTCATTTCGGGTTTTTGGTTTTTGAACTTCGGGTGTTTTCCGTAGTCAGTTCTAATCTGCGGATGTTGGGGATTGGGTCTTGCCGGTCACGTGCTGGTTTTCTGTTAGTATTTATTACACATGTGTTCCAATTTTCGGCAAGCCAGCATTATTTGTTTAGCGCCAGAGCCCTCGATAGTCTCCCAGCACCAGAGCCCGCGGAAGTAACCTCCAGCGACATAGCCCGCGGTAGTCTCTCCAGCACCAGAGCCCGCGGTAGTCTCTCCAGCACCAGAGCCCGCAGTAGTCCCTCCAGCGCCAGATCCCGCGGTTGTTCCCCTCAAAAGGCATCGCCGCTTTCGCGCCCTCAAAAGGCCACGCCGCCTTCGCGCCCTCAAAAGGCCTCGCAGCATTCGCGCTCTCAAAAGGCCTCACCACCTTCGCACCCTCAAAAGTCCTTGCTGCCTTCGCGCCCTCAAAAGTCTTCGCTGCCTTCGTGCCCTCAAAAGGCCTTGCCGCCTTCGCGCCCTCAAAAGGCCACGCCACCTTCGCGCCTGCAAAAGTCCCTGCTGTCTTCGCGGCCTCAAAAGGCCCCGCTGTCGTCGCGCCCTCAAAAGGCCATGCCACCTTCGCGCCCTAAAAAGTCACCGCTGTTTTCGCACCCTCAAAACCCTCATTTTCATTTCGGGTTTTTGGTTTTTGAACTTCGGGTGTTTTCCGTAGTCAGTTCTAATCTGCGGATGTTGGGGATTGAGTCTTGCCGGTCACGTGCTGGTTTTCTGTTAGTATTTATTCCACATGTGTTCCAATTTTCGGCAAGCCAGCATTATTTGTTTAGCGCCAGAGCCCTCCATAGTCCCTCCAGCACCAGAGCCCGCGGAAGTAACCTCCAGCGACATAGCCCGCGGTAGTCTCTCCAGCACCAGAGCCTGCAGTAGTACCTCCAGCGCCAGATCCCGCGGTTGTCCCCCTCAAAAGGCATCGCCGCTTTTGCGCCCTCAAAAGGCCACGCCGCCTTCGCGCCCTCAAAAGGCCTCGCAGCATTCGCGCCCTCAAAAGGCCTTGCCGCCTTCGCACCCTACAAAAGCCTCGCCGCAGTCACGCCCTCAAAAGGCCTCGCTGCGTTCGTGCCCTCAAAAAGCCTCGCCAACTTCGTGTTCTCAAAAGGCCTCGCCGCCTTTACGTACGTAAATATGAGTGGCCCGGCTTTTCTTACCCCCTGAAGGGTCCAGGACCACTATTGTTTCCTTTGCCAACACTGATGCCAACGGCGTTTAGCTCTGCCGCGATGTATGCATAAAATTTGGGGCAATATGTTAGGTGTTTTGAGATGTTAGGCCACTCCATCCACATTTTCATTTCGGATTTGTGGTTTTTAACCCTTGGGTGTTTCCCATAGTCAGTACTAATCTACGGATGTTGGGGATTGGGTCTTGCCGGTCACGTGCTTGTTTTCTGTTAGTATTTATGCCGCATGTGTTCCCCTGTTTGGGTGTCCAGCATTATTTGTTTACTGATTCTGTTTAGTCCCGTCACACGTTGTTGCTTGGTTTTGGTTATCTGTTACTTTAATCTGAGCGGTTATGCACATCGCCACCAGTGGGCGGACGGTGCCTTTTGTAACAGTCCCTACATAGTAAGGGTTACTCAAAAGGGAACATCCTGCGTCGCATCAGAGACAGTCCAGCGTCCGGGTGGGTCAGAGACATTCCTGCTTTCCCTGTTGCCTTAGGGTTCCATACTTATGTTCCCCACTGTACTTTTAGAACCTGGGTTCTTTAAGCATCACTGTATTTTATCATTTTAAACTGTTTATATTAAAGAATGTTAATAAAAAATTTAAGAACTTGTTGATGTTCCACTGAAGCAGTGCATCGTGGGAAAGCGTGCAGGCCTGCCTTTTTGCTTCGGGGAACGTTCTTAATTTGTTCTAGTGCAAATTGACTTTCTGGTTTTATTCATCTGGTTTTAGATCGTCATTTTTGGAACATCATACATTTTAACCATAACCGTAACCATCGGTTCTATGGCCGAGTCCCAGATTGAACAAACGGGTTGATCACATGACCTCATCTCGCACAAACAGAACACAAGGGTGGAATCGAAAAAACTGATACAGTAACTCTGGAACATCGAGTGTCCCTACAAAGTGAATAAACTGTTCCCTTTTTAGTAACCTTCACTATGTAGGGACACTCGATGTTCCAGGGTTACTGTATCAGGACTCTGACCCTGTGTTCAGACTCCAACCTCATGTTCTTAAACGTGTTCTGTTTGGGCAAGATGAGGTCTTGTGATCAACCCGTTTGTTCAATCTGGGACTTGGCCATAGAACCGATGGTTACGGTTATGGTTAAAATGTTTGATGTTCAAAAGATGACGATCCAAAACCCAATGAATAAAATCAGAAAGTCAATTTGCACTAGAACACATTAAGAATGTTCCCCGAGGTCAAACGTCAGGCCTGCACGCTTTCCCACGATGCACTGCTTCAGTGGAACATCGACACGTTATTTAATTTTTATTGACGTTCTTTAATCTGAACAGTTTAAAATGATAAAGTACAGTGATGCTTAAAGAACCCAGGTTCCAAAAGTACAGTGGGGAAGATAAGTGTGGAAGTGTGCATTAGGCAGCAGGTTCAGCGTTCTCCAAAAGCCAGATCTCTGAGTTTCTGTCTGGAGACAGAACTAGGCCACTGCAGAACCTTGAAATGCGTCTGAGGGAACCTCTCCCTCGTTGCCCTGGCTGTGTGTTCAGGGTCGTTGTTCTGCTGGAGGTTCTAGCCACCAACATCATCGATGTTCTTACTAAGGGCAAACCGTACAATACATGACCTCATCCTCGTCCCTTCCATACGTTCTGTTCTTTCTATCCTCTTTGAAAACTCCACCCATGCTTCAGGGTCGGATCGGTGTTCTAGAGGTGGTTCTC